>BOPP01000021.1:5828319-5860593 GCA_017312745.1 Gryllus bimaculatus
ATTGCATCCAGTCTGGTCAGTAACTTGTCTGTACCGACGAGAAATGATGCAAAAATGACCGTGTAAAGAGGGCTTTAGGTCTCACCATCATTTTCATTTCTCCGCCCCGCCTCCATCCGCTTTGCTTCCCCTCTGCCGCTGGGAGCACCGAAATTACAACTCAGTTGGGGGACAAGAAACATGCAGTCTCCTGACCTCAAGCATTGCTCTATACTTGGACGTATTATCATAATTCCTAAGGGTCTTTCTTTTCCCTCAAATTTGCGTATCGTCGGCACGTAATTTTTTTCTTCTGTATTTTACATATTTAGATGCTACTGTCTCAAATTTTGACGTATATTTACATATAACTGTGTTGATATAAGAATGTTAATGGTTCAATTCAATTTAGGACGTATTTGCTGTTAATGTTAGAGCACTTACTTTCTTTGATACCATAATTCCCTAGATGAATTGTGAAGTAAAGGAAAACGCACTCTCAATTTTTACACATGTAATACGATTTGGTGACTGTGCTCATGTATTACGCATGGGCCATTTTTAACACACAACGGTGCAGTAAATATAGCGCATAGAAGAGTCTGAATTGAGAAAAAGCGTGAAACATTTTCAGTACAAAATGTATTTTATCGTTTCATTATATTTACTATGCTTTCATTTTTAGCATGATAATCTTGGAGCTATTTTCTAAATATTTTGTAACATATAAATGAATGAATAAAATTGTGCATTGCTCATTGAGGAGGTCAGATTGATGTAGCCAGCCTTTACATGGTTATCGTAACCCAATTTTCCATCAACTCTAAAGATGCAGATGACGACCTCCACGATCCTGCTCCCACAATCTCCCTGAAAAGTTTTTCAAAATCAGCGTCAATCAATGGCAATGTCATATAAACTCATGGCACAGAACACCTCTAGAGTATCCTTTCATTGTGATAAATCACCATTCCTTTTGCTGGTTCCTAAAATAATATATCTATAAAAAACAAACCGAGATCTCATTCTTCAAAAGCCGACTGTCAAATCAGCTTCTAAACCCCATCTACTTCAATTACTCCCTCTCCACCTCTCTACCCTTACACCTAATTTTACAATCTCTAATTTTTCAACGCCTGTATATCTAGATAACCTGAACTGCAGCCAACAACAACGACCTTTGTATAATAGTAAACAGAATCACCCACTCATCGACTCCATCTGGCACAAATTTTAATGATTGTCGACCCCAACGTAATATCGTATTGTGTCCCTATTTCGTTACTTCGATCAAAATTCGTTGACATTTCCATATTTTCTGATTTTATTCCATCTACCAATACATTTATAAGCAAATAATCCTCACAGACTTTCCCGAAAACTCCTTCTCCCATATCATCCTCCAACACTCCATCACCGGCTTGAAAGTCACCCAAGAAAATACATCTCAACACAGACCAATGATAAATGAGCAGGAAGGAAACAAGTATTATCTTTCGTTTTCTCAACTCCTTTCATAATAAGCTAATCTATTGTCTCTCAAGCAACGCAAAACATTGCCACCTTCCTCACCACTAGACTATTCACACCACAATCAAATGATCAATCTTCTGAATTAAAATAACACCTCTCTAAAATAATCTTCCTCCTTTTCTTCTCCTTTCCCTAACTCCTCTACGTTAAGGCAAAGGAATAACATTACGATCAACAAAGACCGACGAAGAAGGCACTGCCAATGATACATGACTCTGAAGTCCAGACTATCCGGAATGTCAGGTTGATTAGATCAAATCGTACTATTTTTTACCCAAACCCTTATTAAACTTATAAAATGAGTTTCACACCAAACACACAAGTTAGAATGATCGTAGTTTGCTAGGATTCTACGTGCATTCACTGCGTAGTGTGCGATCCGTAGTTCCGTGTGCGAACTGTAGTCCATAAAATTGAATCCTCAAATCTGTTATATGTGTTGCCAGAATTTATGATACGTACATGCAGACACGTACATGAACACACTAATCAGCAATACAGGTTTACCATAATACACAGAATTACCACTTCACGCGAAATAATGGTATGATAACATAGTAATTTACCATTCATTTACTACACAGGTATACTTACTACACCTTAATATATTTCTCTTAAATACCTCCTGAATCATGTCGGGTATTATGATGCGGTTTTCGATTTGGGCACAAAGAAATCTGTATTATATCATTGTATAGCCATTTTTTATAGCAAATATATCGATACGAGTTTCATTTTTTAAAGAGAAACCTATAGTTTTATTTTGCATTCATGATAACGGGCGTAAAGCAGCGAGTAAGCATACTGTCGTATTTTCCATAACAATATTTTTGGGAAATGTGGAGTTTGAACGACGCAAGCCGATTAATTATCTGTCAGAGGTATGAAGGCTGTTTTAGACTTATTACATTGGAACAGAAATTTAATTAAAATTAAATAGGAGAAAGTTGATATTCCTGGGATACTCCAGCGAGAAGAGGTTGACTGATAGATTTTTCAGTGTTAATTTGGACTCCAAAACTTCTAAGGATGTAAGGAAACTTGTTATTTTCTTTTGCTGATAGTAAGGAAAACGATTTTATCGCTTTTTAAAATGATCTCCATGCTAGACTGCACCAAATGCTTTTTCTCTATCATGGAATATTGTAAGCATATGATTTGACTTTAAAACAATTGAAAATATATTATCTGTTAGTCTTAATAGTTGATGTGTGGTAGAAAGATTAGTGAAAAAATGAAATTGGGATTAGGAATTATGAATAATATTTAATCTGGCTAAAATTGCATTTTCAACATTTTTTTAATAAATTGGGGAGAGGACCTATATGTGTATAATTTTAATTTCTGTGTCATCTTTGTTTGGGTTAGGAATAGACACTATAAATGCATTTTTCTAAGATTTAGGTAAGATTGATAATTCGTAAGCAAGAATTGCACATTGTTGCGAGGCTATATGGCATCGTGCGAGGCCGTAGCTTTGCACCTGAGCTTAAAAGGGGGCGCTGAGAGCCGGGGAAGCGGGCACAGCCACCGCCCCACTCGCCGCCCCGCTCGCATCTGCATTGCTGATGCTCCGGAGCGGAAGCCACCGCGCTGCCGTCTTCCCCCCTCCTCGCGTGCCCGACTTGCATTCGAATCTCCGCGCATGCAAATGGCTTCCTTGCGCGGGCTGAAACAGGCCTTCCTCTCCGTCGCATTCCGGGAGGTTTTGTGACGTGACCGTGAACTATTGACTCCTAAAAGTACGATTTTAGTGTTTGAGAAATTGCGGGATGACAGAACGTGTCTTCCTATCTGCAGTTCATTTGTTTTGCCGCAGTGGACGATCACGACGAGTATTATTGTTATTACCGCGAACTAAAGTATTTTAGTTGCATTATCATGCTTCTTATTTTTAGATATTGTAAAATTATTTTATCAGATTCTGTAGGTCACTTAGGATTACGTTTAATATTTTGTAAGGACTAAAATACATACAGAGGTATCTGTAATTGTAATTTATTGTAATTTGTATTGCATTTATTGTCAAATTCGAATATAAAAAGTGCTTTGATAGGTAAATTTTGTTTCTTTTTGTTTGCGAAGGAAGCGGGGCCTTGCGAAGGAACTGGTTGTGTGATGCAGGCGTGTAAATGACTTTTCAAACTATGCCATTATTTGTACTTGAGAAGCTATGATAAAATTCAAAGTAAAAGAAAAATGTGGCAGTGATAATCAAAATTGTCGTGCTCGTGAAGTTATGCTTGACGTGTCTGCCATCTGCCAATTGCGAATAGGTCGCTGCTGGCAATTTCGCACCATGTGGCGGCAACAGATTTATAGCAGGCTAGAAGCACACGCTTACGTTGCCTAACTTTAAGGGTGCCGTACACGAGCGACCCTGGCTCTCAATCCAGACTTGTGTACTGTAAGACTCAACTGTGAAAGTAGACGAAAAAAGTAAAAGAAGGCTAACTGAAAATAGGTTGTCAGTGATTCCGAGCGCGTTCACTATCGAGGTCATTAGTAAGTGTAGTGTATTTTTTCCCTCTAGAGTTGGCGGTGATTTTCCCCCGCCGGATGGCGAGATCCGACGCTGTTCTACCGTCAACTAGCGGGGTTTCCCCGCAACCAGGTATCTCCCACCAGCGGGGCATCGCCCCAGCCGGAAGCACGTGACTTGTCTCTCGGCATGTGTGATAGTGAGTGTTAGTGTGAGTGTGTGTAAGGGGTAATAGGACAAGAAATAGGAAGGAAAGATCGCGCTTGGTCCATGGCCCGTTTGTTAGGGAACTGCTCCGGCATTCGCCTGACATTTATCTAGAAACCACAGAAAACTATCAGAGCAGCCGGCCTCTAGAATTCTCCTCCAGACAGTAACTGAATTCGATCTAGCTGACAAGCTAGTGAGATCAGTTGCTGCCCTGTGCCGTCTCTCCCGGTCGACGGTAAATTGGTGGCTGCTGCTTTGTAGTTCATAGTTTTGTGCTCAAAGAAGAACAATTGGTTGTCGACCTCCACGATCGTGGCTTGCGAACCGGACTTGCGCGTGTACGGCAGCCTTGAGTTCCGCCTCTGAGCGGGAGCAGGCGCGGGCGCGTGCGCGTGCGCGAGGGCTTCCAGCGCCCTCTCCACTCGGCGGCTGCGGCTCGCTCTGGCGCCACGCGCCGCCGCCGGGAGGCGCCCGCGTCGCGTCGCGACGCCCGCGCGCGCGCTCCTGCGGCGCAGGCTACGGCGCACAGTGGCTGCAGATGGGCCCCATACTACAGATTCCCTTCCAATTTTTATGACGACGGTTTTTTTATTTACATCAACCTCATATTTACATGATAGTGAAAAATGGTGCTAGTTTCCCACTACGACTAATGTACGAAATTTTAAACGGTTGCTAATTTAAAAGGGTAGGTTGGAGGCAGCTCCGAATTTGCTTTAATTGCTGTAGTTATTAGTGACTAACATTTCAATGAGGCAATTGTGCAATATTAAAAATATTAATTACTTCACAAAATATGACCAAGGATTGTCGGAATCTTGACAATGATAATGAATTCTATATCTTCTAAGTAATAAAGTTGGCTCAGGTCAGCAAAGCAGTGCTTCTAACCCGGAGGTTTTGGAATTTGAGTCCCGATTGTATTGTTTTTTTGTTGTTTTTTTTGTATCCCAATTTTCAGTATTTTCTTGTGGGTTGGGTCGAATTTAGCCGCTGTCTGAAGCAAACGTTTAGCTGAAGACTGCTCGGATCGCTAGTTTCCCGTGGTTTCTCCAATTAACACCAGGGGAATGCCGGAACAGTACCCTACCAAATAGGCCATGGACCGCGCGCGATATTTCCTTCCCCTTCCATGTCGTTCTCTCGCATCTTACACACGCACACACTGGCATACGCTTAACTATATTGTTGTTGAGAGACCTGTCGGAAGCTGAGAGCTTGTCCCATCTGGGGCGGTGACAGACTGGTGAGAGATGCTTGGTTGGGGACAATCCTCGCAAGGTGACGTAGATCGGCACCGGATCTCGTCATCCAGAGGAGAAAATATCACCGCCACTTTCGATAAAAACATTCCGTACACTTAGTGGACTAATGACGCGGTTCAATCGCCCGGTATCACTAATCAATCAATTCTTCAAAATAACAAAATTATTTGTTCAGTTAACGTGGGGCAGTCCAGAAAGATTTGTTTGCCTTAGGTGGCTCAGAGCACCAACTGATGATATCACAGTGCTCCTTACCGGGAGGTCTTAGAAATCGAGTTCCGACGCTGATGGGATGATCGACGTGGCTAGGTAGCTAGGTCGATCATTCGCTGCCCGGAGTATTCCAGTTGAAGCCTTCTCTGACCGGTAGTTTTGCGTGGTTACTCCGATCAACACCAGGCGAATGCCGGAACAGTACTCTAACAAACGGGCCACGAACCGAACGGATTCTTTCTTTATTTTCCTTGCACTATCCTCTTCCGCTGATTATACACTTACACATATGACACGTGTACAAAGGAGGGGAGACAAGCCGAGAGCTTATTAGCAATTGTCCCGTCCTCGTCGATGCCCCGCTGGGGGAAAAACTCGGGAAGCCGACGAATAGTTCAGCGCCGGGTCTCGCCACCCAGCGGGGAAGTCCATCGCTACATCTCGCGAGAAAACACGCTTACGGGACAAAATACCCTAGCCGTTGACGCGCTCGGAAATATAAAATAATCAATCAATCAGAAGGTGTGATCTTGAATAAATAAGTATTGCAGAGAGGTCAGATGGGTTGATGAACTTCATCCAGTAAGAATTTGTGAGAGTGGTGTGAGAATGGTGAGACTTGTGAGAATGGTGGGATCTAATTGGAAAGTACAACGTGTTCTTTTCGTTTAATTCAAGGGTTTCTTATTAGTCTAGAAGAAGTTTTTAAATTATTATTATTATTATTATTATTATTATTACTATTATTATTATCATTATTTTAATGGAGTGTGCTGGGTTTGTGGTTTCTTTGCAGAAGTCTTTCTTCTGAATTCTTTGGGTTGCAGAAATTTATGAAATATTTTGTGTCTATCTATTTGAAATTTCTAGTATTATTATTTACAAGTGACAGTGTTTGGTTTTTGTAAGGGACTGAGTCTGCGTGCGTAAGCCACTGTGCGAGGCTGAGGGCGTGGAGGGGTCGGTGACAGTGCGGCTGGCGGCGAGTGCAAACGTCACGGCGCCACTGCAGCGGGGCTATTTCGGCTCCGCATGTGGGTCAAGAGCGCTCGTCCCCCTCTCCTTCCCTTCCCGGAGTCCCCCCTTGCTGGGAGCGGACGCGGGGTAGAGGACCTCTTCCCGGCCGCGCGTTTTCCAATGTGGGACCCACCTTGCGATACTTACGACACTTTTTTAGATGGTCATCCGGCTTGACATGACATGTGGAACGGCAAACTAAAAACATGTGTGTGAATTGTAAAAACAATTGTTTATGGATTGAAAAAGTAGTTGAAACAATTGTGTATGATTTTGAGAAAGAATTTAGGAAAAATTGTTTTTAAATTTAAGAATAATATCTTAGCAGTTGACGCGAGCGGCAACGCTAATCAATTAAACTAGGTCTAAAAATCTCGTTTCATAGTTCTCCATTTTCCTGCGGCGAAACTTTTGTCGTAAATAAGTATTCTCTTCTTAGGAATTGAGCTGCAGACGCGCAACGTTTAGTGGCACCGGCGTGCGTTTGACAATGCCGTGCGTGGGTGTTGCAGGGCGTCGGGCAGCCAGGTGGTGATGGACCCGATGGTGGTGTGCAAGAAGACGCGCAAGGGGCGGCTGGCGGAGGTGTGCAAGAAGGAGCCGGCCGTGCTGCGCGAGATCACCCGCGGCCTCGCCATGGGCACCAAGGAGTGCCAGTACCAGTTCCGCAACCGACGCTGGAACTGCACCAACGCGCGCCGCAGCATGCGGAAGGTGCTGCTGCGCGGTGAGTGCGCTCGCGCTGCGCTCCCCTGCGGTTATAGCGAACCCCTCGGGGCCGACATTTCGGGTTCGCTATAGCCGATAATGTCAAAATATGATTCATATTTTTCAGCTAAGATTGACTTCTTTTTATTTCAGAGGTACAGTAACATATCCAATCACTGCGAATTCAAAATTTTATCTCCGTGCTTTCTTAACAGTTTTATATTGTCTAGACACTGGAAATGGCCTAAGTGCAATCCTAATACCTTTCAATGCCTCTTCCTTCGTTTTTAATATATTTTATAATATCCTCTTCCGTTTTAGAAAACTCTTCAGTGTCACAAACTATATTGTATTACATTAATTTGTAGGTAGTTCACTTAAGGTCCTCGATTACAAAGTCTTCAAGTTGCGCAGAATTGTCAGTGATGAGCTGAAGCCATTCCCCCAATGACACGGAGCAATGAACCTTTCATTCACCAGCAATGTTATAATAATTCACGAGGCTTTACCTGCTAACCCTTAGTGTTATACGAATTCGGAGTACTGAGGTGTAAATCTTTTCATGGAAGTTGAACTTTCAATATTCACTATAGCCAATGCTGAGAGTTCATTATAACAGGATCTGCTGATTATTTGTTATATAAGTGCATCAGGGCCACTGACTTCAATGCACGATAACCAAAAGTGCATTTTATCCGAGTTCACTGCATTCAGAATCGGCTGTATTCCTGTTTTCGACTTTTGCACCTTCCGGTGCCTAGAGACGTTCTCTCGGCAGAGACTTGTTACCCCATTTCCATGAAATTAAGGACATGAAATTAGTTTATGTATTTTTGATCAATGATAATCGGTGTGCGAATTAACATCATTGCACTCTAACCCCTTATTTTCTTCGGGATTATCAATATTTTGTAAAAATAATGGCTGCATTAGTTAGTTCTGGTGGTTATTAATATATATCTCACATACATTTTTCTTTTCTTCTCCCCTTCTGCACTATTTCGAATCTCTCTAACATTTCCTTTTTAATACTACAAGTCTCACTATAATTTGGATACCCACACTACATATATGCTGTGTAAATACCGATTAATTTAAACCAAGTTAAAAATATTTATTTATATTTAATAAGTCTAAAAATGGAAAATAAAAATCAACCCAATCAAACCTCAAGCTAAAATATTTCCTTTGCTTCGATTTCGCTTATTGTTAATGATATAAAAATGAATTACATAATAATGCATAAATATGCATAATAATGGAATAATTGCCTTTCAGTTAAAATATATTTTTCCTCTCACACATTTTATGTGACAACGTTTCTTTGAAATGTAAAGATTTTATTTACAAACTAATGTTTGCAGGAAATATATTTATTTATTGTCTAAAGCTGATATTGAAAAAAGAACTAGATCCTTTTGCGATTGCACCTATCTCAGTTACCACTTTAATCTCTGTCTATTCCTCTTCTCAGTCTTCACTAAATTCAACATCAATTTCACCCACACCATCTTCACCATTACGACCGCCTACACGGCCGCCTCTTTTCCATCGCCACTGTCACCATCACCACTATTGCCAGAGCCATTTGTAACGGTCCATCACCGCCTCATTCTCCCCTTTCCGCCCCCGTCGCTGCCTCGCTCGCAGCCTGTGCTGCATTATTAATTAAAAGCTCGCCATATCCAGGATGAATTATTGAAAGGCCATAACCTTTCCCAACGCTCCTCTGCACGTCGCGTCGTCCGCCTGCCCGTCCGTTATTTATAGAGGGCGCTCGGCGCACACTCCGCGACACAACATCGCGGGAAGCCCTTCATCTTTTTCTTCCTTCGACGTCCTCCGCAGTTCTCTGCTGCTGTGCTTCATACCAATTTTGGATTCGAGAGGATTTGTTCTCTCTGATATATTCGGATACGGATTCTCCGGAAGGTCTTCTGAAGTTCCCATGACACTTTTTGCCAGCTGAGATGATTCAGCGCGTAGTCTTTGAGTAGCTACTTACGCCATGGTGTCATTTATTCATTAAAATTAAATTTTAACAGAACAAATCCTCGCTCAAAGGACAACATAAGTAATATTTTCAATGCTTTTATATTTATTTTAATCTTTGAGATCTGACCAGATGGCGGGAATACTACACTTGCCTTTTAGTCAAATATTCTCCCAATTTTCGGTTTTCCCAATACACCTGACATTCGAGGTGTGTTGAAAATGGTTTCAAAAATTCATTAGTACAACCTATATTATAGCGAATTACTATACTAATTGATTTTTGTTTAAGATAAGCGATAGATGTTTAAGATTTCCCGTAAGCGTGATAATGCATTTATTGGCAATTTTTTGGTAGGTATTATTTCCTACGATATTTCCTAAGAACTGGTTTTTACTGTTATTTCTTTTTGATATGCGTGTGTCTAATTCGAATTCACATATTCAAATATTTAATGTTATATTATTCTAAAAATCATCTTTCGGATAATCATTGAATTAATTCGAATACAAACTTTTGTAACGAAACTCAAGGAAACGATTACTTTCATTATACTTAATCAGTTTTGACTGCAGTTAAAACTTCCTGTTAACAGCTCGCTTTTTATTAGTGTCACGTGCGCCGCGGACTTTCAACCAAGACGCAACCAGGGGAAGGCCGCGCCACATCCCGCACTCGCCCGTGGCCCTGGCAGGATCAGCCGCTCCGTCTGGCGCGGCGCGGCGCGGAAAAGGCGTCGCTGAGAGAGTAGCCAGTGTCATTGGCGCTGGCGGCGCTGCGGCCGGCCGAGGACCTAGCCTCCCCAGAAGGCAGTCTGCTTTCTCGCGCTTCGCCACCCGCGCCCTGCCTTCCGCAGCCGACTGTTATGAAAATAATATAAATTTCGAAGAGGGATATTTAGGAGGTCTCGGAAATATTTACCAGAGGAGCGAAAGCGGTGGCGGTGGCTTTTCGGGGCTACCACCGTCGAGTTTTTTTATTCCCGCCCGCTCCGGCACTCCGAGGTCGAGCGCTGCTCCAAACACCTTTCGGCCGGCGGCGGGCAAGAGCCTCTCGTAAGTTTCAAGGAGATGTGTTTTCGCTCGAGACATTTCGTTTGCGATTCGGCCGGATGGAGACGTGCGAAGGAAGCCGCTGAGCGCCTACGTTTCATCCGCTGTCGATTGGGACGACTGGGCTCGCGTGATGCGAGGAGGCGGAGGGCCTGCGGATTACGAAAGCACTCGCCCGCCGGCCGAGTTGGCCCTAGAGGAGAGTTATTTATGTTTGCACGCGAGCTTCACCTACATTTCGAGGCGCTTTTGCGTATTGTTATTTTCGCCAATGTTTGGGGCAGGAATTACCTAGAGTGTGACGTGCAATTGTTTCTCTAGAGGTGATTTATTTTTTTCTTTTTCCTTTAGAGATGGAGGTATACTGAAGGTTTGTTACTTTCAGAGTTCGAGTCTGAGAAAGGCAGAATTGGACACAGACACTGCCATTGCTCAACATCTGTTGGAAGTTTTATCCACTAGTAGAATTGTCGGTTTTAACACAACAAATTGTCTTTGATGATCATATTTGTAGCTTGCGCCGTTGCGAGGTAAGGACGAGGAACTATACCACATTGTTGCTTCACAAAACAAACAAGAAGTAAAATGTTTTTTTTGTTGTTGTTTTTTCGTTATTAAGCTCTTTCATTAAACGTATGTTTTATGAAACAGTTAATAAATAGTACATTCTAAGAGTTACTAGGAGAATACTATTGCAGGAAATATTTAACAAATCTCACGATTTATTGAATTTCCGTCAAATAGAATACTTTCCAAGCAAGCAAAACTTATTTCAAAACGTTCGTAGCTGTGGCGCAATAAGCTGGCAAGCGATCATGTTGACTGGGATGCACTATGAGTCCTAGGAAGGTAAGTGAATTACGAAATACAATGAGATCGGAAACTTGAAGATTGCCGTTTTAAAGGTCAATGAAGATTTGAAAATTGTATTATAGACGTTTCGAAACTCCCCGCTGGGGACGTTTGAGGACCACTACCCTCTATAGTTTTATTCTCGACATCTCAATTCGTACGTTTTGCGAACGTTTTTTGGTATTTTTTAAACTAAAAATTTGATTTGCAGTACGATGTACATGAAGACCCTTATAGAAAATTCGATACTGATCACTAAATTAGCTTAATTTTTTTATTGTAATCCTTTCAACAATTGGTCATAATTTATCTGTAGAGATTATGAACAGATCTTTCGCCTTTTTGTTCATTGATTCCGAAGTACCTGACAATTTCGAGGGAACCATACACGATCTAAATACGTGAAAGACAACAACACAACACGTTTGGGTAAAACACAACTAAAACAAATGAGTTTAATCACCGCCCCGCGGGTAACATTGCCACAAAGGCTGCTGATTTTCTTCAAGACACGGATTCTTAGTTGACCTTATAATGAACGTTTTTGTGTGCCAACCTGAACAGGGTGCAATTTTGAGAAGATGAAAGTTGTATCGTTCAGAATGTGGGCTGAGAAAATCTGGGTGTTCTGTGCGTACTGTAACTGGCAAGAAGCACAAAACAGAACGGGAAAAACTGGCAACTTTCCAGCACGGGTGGCTCTCATGAGAACATTGAAATGTACCCGTCCCGACGCATGTGATTGGCGAACGATTCGGTTACGCACCTGCTCAGCTGGTGAGCTACGAGGTGGAGAAACGGCTACATCCAGGTTATAGGTAGATGTTCTACCTCGCGTTCTTGCGTGTCCAGATGCCAGTCTCACGCAACCCTGTGCAATCGAAGAGGATGAGAATGTGGTGCAAAGCTGGATGTCCACCCCGGGGGAGGGAGGAAAATACCCTGGTTCCAACAGGTCCGTAAAGTAGGTTGCTATTACGCTTCACATCTCTCGATTATGCGTAATCCCTTTCGATTGATTTATTTATTGGTAATTCCGTTATTATTAGGTCGTTAGTCTCGAAAGTGTGGCGCACGTTTATCGCTGGAGGTAGTGGCGATCCCTCGCTGGATGGAGAGATGGCGCCGACCTACACGTCAGCTTGTGGGATATTCCCCCTAAAGGTATCTCCCACCTGTGGGGCACCACCCCATCCGGAACAAGCTCTAAGCTCCCGACAGGTCTCTTGGCAAGTGTGGTAGTGAAGTGAGTATACGAGGTGATGATAGGACAAGGAAGAGGAAGGCAAGATCGCGCACGGTCCATGGCCCGTTTGTTACGGTACTGCTCCGGCATTCATCTATTTATCCGAGAATCTACGGAAAACTACCGATCGGAAAGGTCAGCAGCTAGAATTTTTCTCCGTCAGCGCCTGAATTTGACCTAGTTACGTAGCTAGTGTTGAAAATCCTGTCACCATCGTCGATAATGTAGCTCTAGGACCTTCCGGTCAGAGGCGTGCAGTGTCACCGTGGATGCCAGCTAAGCCGGCCAATCTCGGGCTCGGCCGAGCGCGAAGTCGCGTGTTCGATTCCTGCCCGCGCCAACGCGGCCGGACGGCCTTGTTCGCCCGCAGCGCCGCTGTCCCGCCCGCCGCCGCTGCTGCTGCTGCTGCAGGTGGAATCGATTAGCCTTGATGCGCCGCGCCTCGTCTCCACGCCCTCCTCCTCCACGCCCTGCCACACGCCGACGCGCCGGTCCGAGCGTCTGCGCAACGCTTCACGATCGCGGCTTCGCCCGGCGCGCGGCTCAGGAGGCGAGCTATGAAGTTGTCACGTTTCACTTAGGAATGGAAGTAGTCGTGAAGCCTATTGATTTAGCGGATTGGAAATTAATACTAATTAGATATATCCTTTTTATATGCACTTAACAAATCAATAAAAGAGTTAAAATATTTCCTACGTTGTATTTTTATAAAACTGGCTGGCATGAATATCATTGTTTACGAAATCATTACATTGGTTAACCGCACAGTGTATGCAGTATAGAATACCAATGACATTGCGCCTGAAACATCCAATAGACTTGGAATCGTTGATTAGCGCGAAACTGTCTGAAAATACCGAATATAAATATACTTAAGGCACTAGACATTCTAGCAATATCTTCTCAAAGTATGATGGCAATACTTGATTGAATCACGTAAGATTGAAAATAATTTTAACACACACAAGAAAATACACAAATTTAATTACTGGAATCTCTTTAATTTTATTTTTTGTTATATTCTGAGATATCGAATGTTTTGTTGTTTTTTTACACACAAAAACGCAGCATTTGAATATTTCTTTCTGTTCTACAACTGTAGAATTTTCTGATGGTTTCTGTTTTTATATGATACTTAAAACGAAATCAACCAATTTATATCTCCAGTTGAGTATTAGATTTTTTGGCAAAGGATAAAAGGCTTTGTTGCTTCCCGCAGTTATCTTGACCTGAATGATTTAACGAATGTTCACTCTTTATTACAATGCGCTGAGGGTCGATTTTGACATACATTCGAAAAATAATGATCATGCAGATGAAGAGCAGAACATTATTATATTTTTCAATTCTTTTATTCAAAACCTTACCTTGAAGTTCAATTAAATGGCAATTACAGTCATCTTTAAAATACTTTTCGTGTTAATAAATTTGTGAGTACACTCCGATATCTCAAAATATTTAATTATATTAGCTCAATAATAATTATATTTAGCTTTTTGTATTCTGTGAGTGGGGAAATTACTGAGTTACTGTTCTCCGTGAATTTCATCTGATAGCACCATTTCTATAGCGGAAAATTAAAGCTCCGCAGCGCGAATTCACATTAGAGTGTTTAATTTTACGATTCCGAATCCATTGCTGAGATGCCACGAGCACCTGAATGGCAGCGGTCACGGTTGGGCGGCGCTCCACTCAACCGTCACGTGATCCATTGACGGCCGCTCACCAACGCGTCCTGCCGGGGCGCGTTTTTGCCCCCAATGCGCTCAGGCACGCCGTTGAGCGATCTCTCTAAAACAAGGCGCGCTCACTTTTCAATTTCATAACATTCTCTGGCTTGCTGTATTTATTGAAGTTTTTAAGCAAGAAATGCAATCTGTTTTATCTAATACATAGATCGTTACTGAGTACTATAAAAATATTATATTTTATGAAATCAGAAGTAGTACACAACTATGACATACATACATTGTTAAATCTCAGTCTATTATTATCATTTGAATAACTTACCTGTATCAAACTGCAAAAATATTTCTCGGCCCCTTACTACTATCTCGATGGGATTTTCGTCTTTTTCCTTTGATTATTTGGGCCCATTACTTTGCTTCTGGGCACTAAATATAGATTGAAAACATTAAATATAATTCGTATATTTCAACAACAAGACAGTTAAAATTTAGAAATGGATACCTAACGGTACTTTTGCGTTTTTGTTTAGATTTATTAACGCTTGCAGAGAATTGATTAATTTATCGGCTATTGTTACATAATGTAAAAGCAAAGCAATCAAAAAACGTGACTCGGAGAACATAGAGCAGCAAGCGAGATTTCGAAACATGAATTCAACACACTCGCACGCAATGAAGTAACGGTGGAGCCTCTCTGCCACTCGAAAGCTGATAAATGTAGTCCTCGCGTATGTCAACAGACTAGTCGGCCGGTAGAACAGATAGCATACATATCGCCTGTCGCTTAGATGTGAAACCGACGAGACAGGAAAACCGCTAGACAAGGAAACGCGAATTGGAAATTTGAGGGTATGGCAGAAGTTGAATCTCGAAACATTGCACAAGATTGGCACACAACTGAATAATGACCAAGGCGCACGCAGGAATAGAGAAGACAAGCAACCGTTGTACCAGTCTGATAAATACAGTTCCAGCCGTTAATAGGTCTCTGCGGAATACAATACGAGCATCTCGCTAATGCTTGAACGCACAGTTTCTATTGCCGTCGCTCTTAGCTTTCATTGAAGCGTGATGGCAAACATACGTGTATGGCACAGGAATAGAGAATAAATGGGATAGAGCGAAGAACGTTAAAATAAATTAAATGGCAGAATACATTTCTAGAGGCAATTGCTTGTTCAGGCATAAAAAATAGAGATTCCGTTATTTCGTCAATTCAATATATTAACAATATTATTCAATGAAGAAGCTATTATTTTATTGCAAATTTCTCATTTAAACATTCCTTAATATACATTTCTAAGTTGTGAAAATCAAGAGATGATTTTTTGAGTTTTTCTATATATAGTATTCGCTCTCATTTCATTATAACCGCTGATGTGCATATTTACTCGTATGTAGAAAATTCTCAAAAATCGCTGGTTCAATCTTGGATTCTCAAAATTAAAAAAATGCTTTCAATGGAAATGTAATTACAAGTTTCTGGTAGGTAATAGCGTATACATGAAGAAATTTTGCGGAAGAGCAAAGAAAGACATTGGCAGCCTGAAGTAATGCTTGAGCGGTTTCGCATTGCAGATGTGCTTCGAGTGAGATGCGATGCGTAACCCGACCTTGCATCAAAGTGCAACCAGGCATGTGCACAAGTAGCTCGCTGTGCGGAAAGCAGCTTACGTTGAGTCTTATCAATAGTGGTAGTAGTGGTTAAGTTCTTTTGTGTTAAGTTTAGGTTCGGGAGGTCCTGTAATGCAGACAATGCAGTGTTTCTGAGATGTCAAGTAGTCTACCTTTTTTTATATACTCAATGTCAATATTGTCTTTTGTTATAATAATTAAGAATCGTAATAATAATTTCACAAAATTAGTATCCAAAATTTTGAGCAAAGTAGTAGAACTAACTGTAGTATCGTGTTCATTATTCAGTATTTACTTTCGGTTCGGACTACTATAAAAGGAGCGTTTTTTGAATGGAGAAAATCGAAGAGTAATCTACTCCACTACAGGCCCCGACCTCCCTCGCCCGCCCCAAACTTACACTATCTACTCAATCAAATTGTACGGAACATTTCCAAATATACTACAGCATAATTTTGCGTGAAAGTGGAATTTTCTACACAAAAAGATGAAAGCCCCTTGTTACTTACATTAAACACATTTTTTGCAGAGACATTTGAAATTGAGAGGTTATCAACTGTGGCGCCCTGTTTCTAAATTTTCGAGTACCGGAACAGTTGATTTGTATTACGATTGCAAAGCAGGACAACAACACACCAAAAACTAGTTCAGGAATGGTGTTTTGACACCATTACATTCCTGGTTATTAATCACACGGAATATTTTTAAATATAATCATTGTATCTTTCTCATCATCATCATTTTATTCTTTTTTCGGCTTTTAGATATCTTTTCAAGGTTCTGGAGTAAAAATGTATTCTCTCTCCTATTGAGGATACTCTCTCCAAAGGGTTTGCACTGTTTGAAATTATTTTTTTCTTTTTCCTCTACATTTGTTTAGGCAAGGATTTAATGTTTCATCGTTTAGAACTTTTATTATTAGAACCTTTCTTAACACTTACTGATATTTTTTTGTCAACACTTATTAAAAGTTTATAAAACAATTGGAAACCATTACCGTGCATAATCTGTGGCTCCTCCGGCGACCTCGTACAGACCAGTACAGACCGTAAACACTCATCAGCTAAACCTGCTAAAGAGGGTAAATCGAATTTTATAATGTGTCGATGTAGAGAACTGTTGTAGACTCGGCGCAACAAAGTGTATATTTAACTAGTTCTTTAAAAAATTAAAGAAACACAATAATGTCTCCATCTGTGTCTTCGCAGAAGGACCATGAGAATAGAAATCAAGATGACCTAACCATACTGAACTCTTGAATTAGTTAAATTGATAGTAACGTATTGCTATGTGCATTAGTTCATTAATATACTGTATAAAACTTTCCTTCGCGTGCTGGTGCATTGCTTCTCATTCCGCTGGTGATCTCCGTGGACCGGAATGGCGTTAGTAAGCGGGTGTTGAGGCCGCGCGGCTGAACCTTGGGCGTGCGGGTCCGTCGTGGACTTCCGCGGCCGCCGCGACGCATTTGGAGCGGGGCGCGCCTGGCTCAAGGCGACGCGGCGCTCGGAGGCGCTATCGCCGGCCGAGATGCAAGGCGGCGGCGGCGGCGGTTGCGTGGTCGCAGGTGGACGCTGCTGGGGCGCTCAGGTGCGCCGGTCGTGGCTTCGCGTCGCGTCGCGGAATGCGAGCTGCGCAATCACGACGGCTCGCGAGGATCGCCGGCGGATTCGCGGAAGGTTTGCGTTTCGTAAATTGGAATCGAAGGCGTTCTGTTCAGTGTTTTGCACATTATGGTGTTTATAGTTTTATCTCCATTTAGCCAGTAGAGATCAAATAATCAAGTACCCGGAAAAGAACCTCAGGGCATCAACTTATTTCATAGTAGTGCTTCTGATCGGGAGGTCTTAGTGTTCGAGCCCCGACAGAGGGTGTATTTGCGATACCAACTCCAGAGCTAGGTCGATTGCCGCCAGTCTGGAGGAGAATTCTAGCGGCCGACTGCTCTGATTGGTAGTGTTCCGTGGTCTCAGAGTTTCTCAGTGCTACACCCGTGAATGGTATCTCGACCAAGTGCTTCAGTTTTCGTGTTTTCAATATCTTAACTACACGTTCGTGTAGTTTGTTTGCGTGATGCGTGATGATGCTGTTTGCGTGATAAATCATAGTTTTGAAATAGGTATTACCTCTTGCTGTGTATGCAATACGCTAAGAAAAGTGACTATGTACGATTTATAGGACATTACGATTTATATTACATTACATTCGTATCAACACAAAACCCCGTGAACTTCCTAGAATTACTATTCGGGGTGCATCGAATACATTGGATGTGAAAAATCTAGAATTGTATGATGGTTTTAGATAAATTGTATGAATAGTTTAGAATGTAAATTATTTGAATAAGTAGTCTCTTTGCACCCAATGTGTCAGACGCGATCTTATACTCACAGATAAGCCTTAACTGATTTTTGAACCAACTCTTCAGAAAAAATTGAAGACCTGGGGTGCCGGTTGCATCGGTCGTTTTACGTCGTTCGGAAGTAACATCAAAGAATTTTTGAAAAAGAAAAAAATAATAGTGATAAAAGTCAACAAAATACCTGTGATATTTTTGTCCCAATAATTTTGAACCTTCATGGGATTATACTTTGGTACCTCCTGCAATGTAGAATATTGTGAAATTCGTTGTGCTATGTTATGTCATTCATTCTGTTATGAGATATGCCAAGTGACCTTACATAAATTTCCTAGTTTGATTGGGTAACGTAGTACTACTATATCCACTTAAGAAGAGTTTTACTCCTCTTCAGAATAAAACTAAACTTAATTGTCTGTAAGTCTAATATTGTTTACCAAACCAAGAGTTATAACTTTTTCTAGAGAATCATTTTTGAAAATCTAAGAAATCCAGGCATTTTTACAAACGCAATAAGGAAGAAATTTGGACATTACGAAAGAAGTTAAGAAAAATGCTTTAAAAAATAATCGAACAGGAGAAATACATTTTAGTGGGATATTTACAATAGCAAAGAACAGAACATTTTGGTTAGACTAGGAAAAAAATGATTAGAAAAGGAGTACGTAAATCCTGTCATAAAATTATTATTATCATCATTTAATATTCAGTCAACATGACATCTAGCACGATATATTTCAAGTTTAAATAGATCACGAATAGTATGCGGCATGCATGCGGAGAAAGTGCGTGTGGGAGGAGGGGAGAAGAGACGCGAAATGAGAAGCGAACGCACGCACGTCCTTCTAGCGAATCGTCGCGTTTTACGGTCCATCGCTCGGTCGCCGGAGAGAAAGGCGGAAATGAAGTTTTTCACGGTCTACTGCTGAGACACAGACGGGGTCACTCTTTACGACCGCTGTGTCGAGTGGTCAGGCTTGCTCCTTCCGACTGCTTTTCTCTGGGAGAGGACGTTTGCGGACATTAATCCTCCAATGGGCGCGATGCAATCGTGATTGTCATTCGCGGTCTTGCTTCCTTCTATTTACCAGTGATCATTGTCGGAACGAAAAGCATTGGCTTGCCGTCCTTTTCAAGAACTTCGTCAATTCTCACTCCTAAGGTTTGTGCCTTGATTGTGAAGATTCTCCATCGGGATTATTCTCGTTTTGGTATTATGATTCTATAATGATAATTAAATCATTACAATGATTTTATAAAGATCTATTCATTTTAAATATTGTAGTTATTTATAGTAACTATTATTTTAAATATTAAATGTTTAAGTGATTTTTTTGTTTTTGATTTTGAAGTTTGACACAAAATCTTTTTAATATTTCTAATTGAATCTAAATAGTACGTTTTAAATAATTATGTTGTTGACCTTACATCGTCTTCATGTGAATCTTAATATCCCTTTGACTAGTTACATCAATAAAGAAAATATTCTACTCATAAGGCCGTGATAATTTTTGAATTGTCCTTCAGTACCAATGTTCTGGAGGTTTAATAATAATAATAATAATAATAATAATAATAATAATAATAATAATTCTTGTGAGACACAACTGAAATAACTCTTAAAGAGCCTTGATTATATTAAACAGAGTCACGAATCACATTACGACCGGGAATATTCCGTTGTATTTTAATAAAATGGTTAATACTATGAAGTATCCGGAAACCCAGCCAAAAATATTTTTGATATTCTTATACTATTCATATATATTTCTGTAAATTTTTGACACATCACAAAATGTTCTATTTCATTCTAATAGTGAATATCGATTCTAATAGTTAATTATATATTTTGAAAATTAAAATAAGTTCCATACGATTACAGTCTCACACGTACAAAAGCCGGTCAAGAATGCGGAAAATATTGATTAGTTCCTGGTGCACTTCAGACACGTTCGCGGATGTTTGCACGGCACCGTTGATGGCTCCACTTTTTATCGCGACATCTGCGGTCTTGATGGACAGTGTTGGATGCTCCTCACACGTGCATCTGGACAATTGACACGAAACGGTAAATGCGCCGTTGTAATGCGGCCACTCCAAGAAATTACTGTTTGATGCTGCGCATCACTTCACATCTTCACTTCGGAAGTCATTGTTATGTCGCAGAAATAATTCCATTGTTTAATAACGGATTAAAAATCAATTAGTTCATGACAAACAGGACAGTTGTGCGGCAGAATGATGTGGCTTTCCAATTACTGGTCTTCGATGGATTTTGATTAACTATGTGTTGATTTTGTTTATGTTTCGAGCTTCTTGAAAATTATGTAGTTACTAACTTAGCTTGGTGCCTCAGACGGTTAATTTCATGTTTAAACGTTCAATTTGTGCTGTGCACGTTCATATTTTACATCTTTTTTAAATATATTATTGTTATTCAATATACATTACAGCCCGGCATATCCGTTTCTGGGCATAGAAAATTATAGGGAAAAGTATTGATTTTCGTTACTAAAAAAATACGTTCTTAGAGAAATTTCTGAGAATATTATCGACGGATGTGAAAACAATGTTCACTTCTATCCGCTGGATCTTTATCAGTTCTCCATCATGAGCCTGAGATGCGTCGAATGGCACCTTATTTGTCCAGATTGATCCAGACACTCGCTAGATTACGAGTTCGAATTCAGACACTTTGTAGAGAAGAATTCTCCAGATGCGGCGTGCCGCTCTGATAGGTAGTTTTGGGATCAACAACAGGCGAGTCACGGAGCAGTAACGGTCGCGGTCTTTCCTTCTCCTTCTTTCCTCCTCTCCCCGCACGCGCACACACACACACACACACACACACTTTCAGGCATGACTCTACCACATATGTCTGGAGCTTAGAGCTTATCCCAGCTGAGCCTGCGTTCTGCTGGAGGAGGTACCTATGACAGGAATCTCCCCTACAAGCCGACGTTTAGGTCTGCGCCGGATATCACCATCCATCTGGGGAG
The DNA here is from genome assembly GCA_017312745.1 of Gryllus bimaculatus. NCBI lineage: Eukaryota > Metazoa > Arthropoda > Insecta > Orthoptera > Gryllidae > Gryllus > Gryllus bimaculatus. The sequence goes on from BOPP01000021.1 coordinate 5,849,551, forward strand.
GAACCTCCTCCTAAAATAAAAAAAAAACATTCTCTACACTAATTGGTCTAATAATCTTACCATATTTTGAGCTTTTTAAATTATACAATTATTCCATACAATAGTTGGTGAATCCGAGCGCATAATAAGGGCATTCATCCCGTAAGTGTACTGCATGTTGTTTTGCTTGGGAGGTGACGGCGGTCTTTCCCCGCTAGATGGTGAGATCCGGCACCGGCCTACACGTCGGCTAATGGGGTTTTCCTCAACCAGGTACCTCCTACCAGCAGAGCACCGCCCCAGCTAGGACAAGCTCTAAGCTCGCGACCGGCCTTTCCGCATACGGGGTAGCGTAGTGCAGGTTTGTATAAGTGTATGTAAGGAGTGAGGATAGGACCAGGAAGAGGTAGGAAATATCGGGCGCGATCCGTGGCCCGTTTGTTTGGGTACTACTCCGGCATTCGTGTGGTGTTGATTGGAGAAACAGAAAATATATACGGAATCACCGCCATTGTATAGTTCTCTCAAAAAGGCAAATACAGTTATATATGTATTGTTAATTTCGGAAGAACTGAACCCGGAATGGATACCAGTAATGTATATTCGTAGAGAAATTTCCAGCTAAGAAAAGCAAATATTTGTTATTTTCCCGAACCTGTGTACACCACTCACATTGCCATTGCCTTATTTTTCCGTCAACTTATGCGTGGTTTCTAAATGAGTAATATAAATTATGGCGATGCGCAACGTACTGTCGCGTGTCCCCGCGTGCCGGCGCTTCCTGGAGCCTTGGTGGGGAAGCGTTGGGAGGAGGGAAGGGGAGGGGAGGGGCGACGCTCTGGCGGCGCCCGCGGGGCGTTAAAGCCGGCGGCGCATGGTTCCGGCGCACGGCGCGTCGCGGCGGGGACGTCCCAGGTGACATCGCCGCGCCGCCCGGGGTTAATGGAGCGACCCCGGAAAGCGAACGCCGCGCCCGCCGTAAAACAATTCCCGTTCCGAGAAGACCCGCCGCGCCGCGCCGGCTATTTCGGCGCGCGGCTTCCGAAACGACGCCGCCGCCGCCGCGGCCCTACGCGCTGGCACTGCCCTGCGGAGCACGGGCTCTGCGAGGATGTGGCTGAGCTTAGGTTGTGCAGCAAACGCGTTTCGTCGGAGCGGTTTCGGGAAGATCGGAATCTCTCAAATCGACTTTCAATGGTCTCCGTCGAATTCTGAAAGTGTTCTTTTTAACTCCGTTTTATTTTTATTTATTAATTTTTTTACATGTAAAACGCTACTGATAACTCGAGTTTATTCTGTATTGAACAGAGAAATGCACTGAATTCGTAGTCGGATGCAGAACATTATTAACAGCTTGAATTAATTGATTAGTTAATGAGTGCCAGTGTCTCACCCCTAGGAGTGAGGGTAGCGGACTCGTGGTGCTTTGGTTCCTTCGCAGAAACTGATGAAACATATTCTGAAATAGAGTTTTTTACTAATTTTCTGCAGAAACGAAAGAATTCAATAATTCAATTTAATACGTAGTAAATAATTATATATCAACACAAATATAAATTTTAATTTTAGCGTGATTTAATTGCATCATTGCATCAAACAGCCTCACTTCCTCCTTAGAAAAGTCCTTGTTGCGCTACATACTCATTTCCGATTGTAGCCGAAGGAAGCGGCTTCTGCTTTCAAGTGGACTGCTTGAAGAGCAGGCGATGGCAAAGGTGGTATGCCTTTGCTCTTTATGGCAAAAAACATGGTAGTGTGAAATGTTATAGTGAAATCATGAGGGTGGATTATGATCAAAAATGTCTGTTTATGGATGGGATGTCGTACAGACAAACATGGTGAAAGCACCCATGGTTCGCAAAGTACTCGAACCCCCCTCGTTCTTGGATGCTGCACCTAGCTCCTACGCCAATAGAGCCGGTAGAGTGAACTTCTCTTCTGATCACAAAACTTCTCATTTGAAACCTTTTCTTCATATTTTCCCACTCAGACCTCAGAGCCCTATTCCACCCTCTCTTATACAAAGAACTCCTGAAATTCTTGATCCATCTTGAGGATCGCTTCCATGGGAAGACAATGCAACCAGGGGAATTCACTGAGAGTGTTAAACTCGGAGTCGGAAGAAACGATGCCCTCTCAGAAGCAGACTAGCTCTCCTCTGTAATTCCGCCGCGGGCGCCTCGTGCGTCGTCGGCGTTGAGGCGCGCCCGTGCGTCATCGGCGGGGGATGCTGCTGTGACTCAGGGGCCGGGCGCTCTCCGCACGGGGAGAACCCGCGGCTTCCAAGGAAATCGAAGGCTCCCAGCGCAGGTGGCGCGGTTGCGAAGGAGGGCAAGTGCGGCGGTTCGTCACCGCTCTGGCCTTCGCGAGGCCTTTCATCCACGAACGTCACGAGCCAGGGGAATTTTACCGCCGAAAAAAAAACACTTCAGAGGAATGTTGGGGTGTGATACGTAGTTGTGTGACCATTCAATCCTGGGTAGTTCGCTGAATTATGTCCTTTGTTGTGCAAGCTGTAGAGACATTACAAATAAGCAGTGATTGGTAGAGAATGGGAGGGTTGGAGTGGAATAGGACAATAAGGCTTGGCAGAAGTGATGAGAATTCTCTGCCAACGTTTCTCGCGTTTTGTAAATTTGGCAAGAGATCTGTAACTTGCGATACTGGAATCTCTCAAGAAAGGAAGGTTTGTCGATAGGTACTACTGCTCTTTTTAATTAACTACGACAACAAAGAATAATACTGCCGTAAAAATGTAATTTTGTGGAACCTGTAATTAAATTCTCTTGAAATCAATATTTAAGTATTCACATAAACGTTTTAGCACTGCAATATAAAAATAAATAAAACGACTATCCACAAAATATAGTACTAGTTGTAGTTCTGCGAATATTTTATACCATTAACGTCTGTCGCATCCCAATTTCCATTTAAGTCTGTCACTGCAATTTTCTGCAGATAATACTTTTATAGCCACTCTTGACTCTTTCCTTCCATGTACTTCTCGGTCTTCCTCATCTCCTGTGTGGTTTTGGTTTCCAATTCCAGAACTTTAGTGGCCATCGTGAACAAGCAACCAAATATCATTAAAACATTACTCTGTTTCTCCTAATTTTGCTGCAGAAAACATGAATTCATTGAAGATTATTTTTCGTCGTCTTAGATATTAGATAAATATTTTCCGCTTAACTAGGATTCCAAAGGGTCCTTCATAGTTGCTATACCATAAAAAATAGTATTAAATATTGTTTACAAGAGATTACGAAGCAAAGATAGAGTGTTGTGCTTTTATGATATGCGAGGAAAACATACAATTTGTTTTCTTTCATCATTATGAAATTAAGATATTTGCGATTGGGAATGTTTAATTTCACTGTCATTTCAAAATCGGAAATCTGAATCGTGTATTATTTCATTTTAATGAATATATGTTTTTCTTTAGTACAAGCAATGAAAATTAATAGAGATACATTTTGTAAAATAATTCTGAACTGTCTTCTCTAAAAGACTGTCATGGGTCAGGTTTCCAGTGACATACAGCGTCTCTACTGCAATTCGTGCAATATTTACTTTTAAATTACGCGGTAGTGACTCTGGACGCACGAACGCCAATCACGAACGCTGCTAGTTATCATGACCGCGACCTTATAATGCCTAGTATACATTGAGAAAACCATATTTTTTGTCAAAACATGTTTAGAGGTCCCCTGATATCCACAATTTTTTTTTTCAAAACGTTTGTTCGTGTACCCGTCTGTCCATCAATCAGTGAACAACACTTCCACTTGAATTGTGGTATACGTTTTGTCAATATGAATATTTCTCTATGGATCTGGTTGTCGTGAAGCCCTGCTATTTTGAAAATAATTCTATTATTTTGGGGGTACTATACAAATCTCTGCAAATCTATACAAAAGTTTTCGCAAAAATTGTTACATTTTTTTGTAAGTGTGTTTTCAGAGTACGGTAAAACACATTTATATATATGGCATAGGTTTGATTTTCACTGGTTTCATGAAGTTTTCAAATTCAAGCAATCAACATTCATGAAGTTTTCAAAAATAAATAAAGTTTGAAATTTTTGAACCCCTTCGGAGAACTACATTTCTGAAGATATTTTTTTCTTCTAACATATTTTATTCTCAACAAGAATTTTGTAATTATTGTCAGGTACATTGTTTCTAAAAATATTTGTATTTTTCAAGTAATTTGTGTGAAATACGAGCAATATTAAAAACAAAAGTTTCTCAAAAACGTCACCAATTTTTTCTTTCATCTTTTTATGGAGAGAGGTAGAGGTATGGAGAGTAGAGGTAAATGCACTGAATAACATGACAGGAATACCATTTCGAGTATTCTTTTGATTTTTCAAAAAAATATACAAGTATACTTTTTTTTAAAGTATGCTTCACTTTTATGTTGACACTTCTGGCGTTTTTAATACATTATTGTATTTTGTGAGTACAAGTGTTTCAAACAATTTCGAATGAAAAGTCTCAAAATTGCACATTTTCAGAAACGCTGAAGCGACACTTTCTCAAAGCAGCTCAAAATGCTTAAATAAAAATTTGCATATAGTAACAAGTTATACTCATCTATAATATATTTAAAGTATTATTTCAGTTCTACTGTTAGGGAACGAAAAATTGAGAAAATGTGTGGATAAAAATATTTTTAAGGTTTCGGTAGGTAGTAGCTAGAAAGATGATGGGGCAAAACCAAAAAAGATAGCATGTAGTATTTTTAGGGCTTGTTCGCACGTTTTACCTCCATAAGTAAAACTATTTCTCCTGTTGGAAAATCTCATGACTAGTATCTTGTCGTCAAAGTACCACAGCCAGTTACTCTAATTAGCAGATTAAGAAAATTATCCGTATGATCATGATGCGTATCCCTGGTGTAAATGAAATAGCATTTTCTCTTTCTTTTAATTAGTGAAAAGGAATAACTTTAAATGCATCAATCCATCCAGTAAGCAAAGTATATTAAATAGTTATGTAAATAATGTAGTTCGAATCATACGTATACGCAATATTTTTAGAATTACATTGCTCACAATTTAATCTAGCTGATGTAATGTGACGCCAGTTATTTAATTGATAATTTTATGACGTGATTAGATTTTTATTATGATTTACAACTCTCTGTTGCAGATTCATTATCATTTGTCATGAATTAAATGTCGGTAATTAGACATTTATAAGGAAATGATTTCTAAGAAATCACTCATAAATGTTTTTGGACATATATACCTGACGTTCGACAGTACCCATCATATTTATCGTTACCAATTATTATTGATGAACATCACTGGCAAGAGGGTAATTTACGATTATGTTCGCACCTTCCCCCTGCTCGCAGCTTGTAGGTCATTACCGGCTGGGGGATACGCGGAACGAATGCGCCGTAAATATTGCAGGAACAAAAAAATTTACGACTGTGTTGGACACATAGGGAAGATTGTTATTGCAGTGGGGCTATGCAGCATTGCCACGTACTGAGTCTGACGAGACATCCTTATCGAGACCCATGACACAAGGTTGGAAACAAAAGAAACGCAAGAAGTCTTGTGAGCAACCACGGAGAACAGGAAAAATCTTTTTATAACTTTTCTTGCTGTATAAATTTGAACTTTTGGAAATGATTCGTAAATACTTCCTACATTACGTATACTTTTTAGATTATCCGTGGACTGTGTGAAATTTCCAGAAAGTTTCTAAATATCAGAATATTTTCAGTTATGCTTCGTAATTTATATTTCGAAAATTTAATTATAATTGGAAAAAGAAAATTTCCAAAATCAATTGTTTCTCGTACCAGTTTGTCCGATTGCTTGGAATAAAGGTCTGGGATATGTTTTTGACTTGAAGAATTGGTATTCGCCCTGACATTTGTGTGTATCCCGAGACTGTTTACCTGTTGGGGTCTTCTTGAAGTTCGATGCCCTGCTCGCAGCCGCTTCGTGAGCGGAAGATGCATGAGGCGAGGCGGGGCGGGGCGGGGCGGGGAGTTGCAGGGAGGGCGGGGCGAGACGAGACCGGACGGGAAAGGGCGGGGAGAGGCGGAATGGTCTGCAACTGCTGCGGGATCCAGGGAGAGAGGAGGCACGAGGCGGAAATGGGCTAAAATTAGTCTCCTAATGACCCGCCCGCTTCGCTCTTTCGCCGAACGCCCGACGTCACTGCCACTGGCACCACCAGCGCTGTCACTTTCTGCTCAAATGCTCCGTCCATTCTTAGGGAACGTTTTCTTTGCACGTCGCTAAACAATCAAACCGCTGCTTGGCGAACTTAAGAGAATCGATGACATTTCCTTCACAGATAAACCAATTTAGAGGCACTGGCTGGCCGTGTGACTTATTAGTTTATTTCATAATATAATGTACCTGCAATGACTTCTATTTGATTTCCATCATTGGGATTACTTTGCTATTGGAAATATCACCTCCTTCGGAGCTAAGATCTCATCTACGCACAATTTTATTACTCATCCTTCTTTTTTCTTTCCGTTTAATAATTATCAAAAGTGTTTACAATCCATCATATATATTCCATTTATTTCTTTGTATTGAAAATGCTGGCGGAGAGGCGCATTCAGCGTTTTCAATATAACCACTATAAACTTTTAATAGATACCCGATAAGCCTTCTTCGTCTATATGTGAGGTTTTTCATTTACGCTGCAATTCAAAATTTCGTCAGTCAAACAACCGTGATTCTTAGTGGATTGTCGTGTTCCGTGAGGTTTTCCTTCCGATTGAAAATCTATAGGACTCAAAGTACCCTGTTTCTGTTTGAAACACATCCACAATGTATTTTGTTTAAATTTTAATTCTTTAATGTATTTTTAATTTCTTTACATTGATAAAAAAACGCAAAATGAAAAGTGAAAAATAACAACAATTTTGGAGTATTGAAAAGTTACTTGAGATTTGAAGTGCTCAGTAGAGCAAGGAGCTATCCCACATTGTCATACTTCTGAGGATTTTATTAGAACTATCATAATATAACTCGAAACACTTTTAAAAACGTTGCTCTTATATATAAGTCTGTACTGGATTTAAATAACACTACACTGAACACACATATTACACTGAAATAATAATATTTGAAGTTTTTTAATGCCAATTACTCAATTTCAGAAAAACATGTGGGACAGCCCATATTTTTGATGGAATATTTTACTAGATCAGATGTATCAGTATATAAGTAACATCATCAAGAGGAAAATTTATCAAGACGCACAAAACAGTCAATAAACTCCAAACTCCGAAGATATTAAGTAAACAAAGATTTTCTTAAATCAGAATTATTTAATTATCTCTTTAAACTTGTGAAATAAATACTGCATTCAGTGCCCAAACATACTCAAGCCTTTGAGTTTACATCTAGATATTATTCTACGAAGTGTGCAAGTGCAGTGAAATAGTCTCCTCACCCCAGCCTGTTTGTTTTACGCCCTGTTGCTTTTACATTCTCCCGTGCTACTCATGTAGTCCAGAAAAGGTAGTGCAACGCTGCGGCACAAAGCGGCGAATTTTTGACAAAAGGTTTGTATTGTTCGTCCCTGGTAATTCAAAAATCTTGTTACAAAATGTGGTGAATTACTTTCTCCAACATTTTGTTTAGTCAGAATCCACGTTTTATGGGTCCTTGATACCGAAAATTGGTTTACGGAAAAATGTGACAGACTATCTGCCCATCCGTTTGTGTGCACAGCTAGAGCCTAAACCATTGAGGCTATTTTCTTCAAAATCGCCTCAATTCTTCGATATTCCTCCATCGATCTGCTTGAAGATAAGTGCCTGAGAATTTGGAATGAATATTTTGATTTTAAGGGGTACTATGAAGACTTAATATTTTTTCTCAAAAAGTCACTTTAATTTTTTTATTAAAAATTTTCCCTTAAATAGAGCCAAAAACGCTTAAAAACATTTTTGTGAGAGTCATTTTTGGTTTACTTTTTTATAATTGCAAAATTTCAAAATATTTTGGACGTCATCCAATGGCTACAATATAGAATATTGAGATGTTTTCTTAATGAAATCTGTTCTTTAAAGACAGGCCTTTAAGTATGGTCACGTACAATTTTTCGAAAATATAGATAGTTTCAGGTAATTTTTGCGAAACTTCGAAATCGATAATTCGGATTTCCCGCTCTTTGTTTGCTGATGAGAGTCACAAGAGAACAGGTCGCAATAGACAATGGCAAAGGTGCGACACTGCAATGTAATTCAAATAATTCGAATTCTTTCACGTGGTCAAAACATTCACGTTGTTTGTCTATTTGTGGCTGTACGGAACGCAGTTTTGGATTGTCGAAGTTTGTTATGTGAAGTATTTGCTTTAAACCAATTAAATAATTAGTTTTCGCGCCTAATGCATTACGATTTGTAATGAGTTTTAGAAGTGATGGCTGAGATGTGTTAACATAGACAGAAATTGTGATATTATAATTTTAGTTACTAAAGTGAAAAAAATCTTGCTCTATTGGCAACACTAGTTTCAGCAAGGTACAGATATATACATACTACCACACTTCGGAAAAGTTGTCTTGTGCCCTTGATGTTAGGTTAAAATTAAGCATCTTGATATTAGTTGGCGTATTTCATTTTTGAGTTTGTTCTTCCCCTTTAAGTATTTTGCAAATTCTAGAATTATTTTCAGAAAACTACTTTAGTTCATAGGGACGCATCATGGAAAATTTGCCGGCTAGTAAAAATGGCACACGCAAGTCATCGACTAGTTTGAAAGCTGAGCTTCTGAGAAGTTAATGAGTTGAGACAAATTGCATGTCTCAGAAACGAGAATGCCCAACCTCTTTGCCCCTGCAATTTCTTCGAGGCGCACGGTCGACCGTGTCCTGGTTAATGTGCGGTTGGCGTGCACGTCTCTCGCACTGAACATCTCGATTCGTCGTTCGAGGTTTCCAGGGTCGCATGTCTTATGCTCTTGTGTTTCTTCCGGGATACAAGACCGTTTTACAAGCCCAACATGCACCTTCACGCCCCTTATTCTCTGATTCACACTCTTTGGCTTTCTCGTCTTATACTCGCTACTCGGGTGAATTATTTTAAATTGTGGTAACGATTTCCTGGACATGAAGTATAATGAAAGTATTTTGGAATCCGTGAGGATTAAATAGTACTCCACTGAAGCGACGGACAAGGAAATGAAATGAGTAAAACATTTTCAATCTGCAGAACTGATTTAACCTTAGATGATTTTTTTTATTAGAATACTATAAGACAAAATGTTTCATTTTATTCATCGGCTGTCTTGAAAACTGTCTTAAAGGTTTTTTTTACACAAAGCTCATAACGCAATTCTTCTCTTAACCAAAAAAAGGACAATTTTTCATGTGCATCAATGATACTACCTTGAATGAGTTTTCACGTGCATCACTGTTACTGCCTTGTTTGAACATACCGATGACACCTTCCAGACACTATCACACGTTTGTATTTATGCATTTTGGTTGTCATTGTTTCCACTGCAAATCCGAAGACGAGTAAGAAGAAATTGGGTTATCATGTCTCAGCAGACATTCATATTGCAACTAATATGCAAAAGAAGCCGTTGAAAATGCCGATAACACTCAGCACGTCATTATATATTAGAAGCACAATACCATCTCGCTCACTCCGCCACGTTATCGACGGCTGCGACAGCAATACTCAAACGCGTCCGCACATGCCCGGGAGGTCCATGGGTTCGAGTGTCGAAGGTGGCAGGATTTGCGACCTAGCCACGTTCCTAGGTCGAGTTCAGGCGCTGTCCGGAGGATAATCCTAGCGTCAGGCTACTCGGATCAGTAGAATTCCGTGGCTTCTCTTGTCAAAACCAGACGAATGCCGGAACAGTACCCTAATAAACGGTTCACGGACGCCCGCGATCTTTCCTTCCTCTTCTTATCTTTCCTATCCTCACCTTTTGCACACACTTATACCCACATGCACTACACTACCACACTTGTCGGGAGCTTAGGGTGTGTCTCGGCTGGGGCGATGCCATGTCGGTAGGAGATACCTTGTTGAGGAAAACCCCGCAAGCCGTCGTAGGTTGGCAAGGGATCTCGCCAGCCAGCGGGGAAGATCATCACCACCCCTTGATAAAAACACGCAGTACACTTACAGGACCAATTAGCAGCTGATATGCCCGGAATCGCCCATCATCAATCCACACTTGTAGGAACTGTGTTTGCGGACAGCGCAGGGGTGCGAGCTTCTCTCTGCCCGACGAGCTCCCGGCGACGACGACGACGACGACGACGTCTGCCACGGCGGGGGCCTCCAGGTCGAGGGCGGGGTCGAAGGCGTCGGTTGAAGCAGCGCCGTCGGTGAAGGCGAGAGCGCCCTGAAGCATCGCGTGGACCTCCTGGGAAAGCGCCCTGGTGGAAGACGCGAGGCCGGCGCCGAGGGAGAGGGCGGAGGCGACGCCGCTGCGCGCTCGGGAGCGCGTGTCCGCTCGTCGCAGGATCGCTGCCGCCCCCGCCTGCCCCGGTCAAGGAATGTCACGGGGGCGCGCCTCAGCCGGGCCCGGGCCGCCCGCCGCCGACGGCTATCTCCCGAGACCATTGTAAACACGACGTGCAGCCGCGCGCCGCCGACCAGCCCGCCGCCGCCGCCGCCTCCGCGCAAAAGGAACAACAATCCCTCTTCTTCATTCCTCCGATTCCCAGGCCCGAGTTTCCAAATATGGCCGCCCGACAAAACTAAGAATGCGGGCCACTAAACAGAAATGGCCAATAACTCATTTAATCTCGGTCAGCAGTCACTTCTTGTGCCTCCGCCTCCTGGCGACATACTTACAACGTTTTTAAGACGAATCCGTCCCCTCTCGCCGCTCGCCGGCCTGCGAGGTTTGGCGGTCGCTGAACCCCTCCCTCTCGCTGCCGCCGCAGCCACTGGTGCTGCCGTTGCCACTGCCTCTGCCGTCGAGGACACGGCCACGCCTCCACCAGTGTCTCTGATGCCGCTGCCAACACCGACACTGCCATCACCGCCGCTACCATCTCCGTGACAGCCTCCGCCCCGGGGTCTGCCACTGCGACCGTATTCACTCCT
>BOPP01000021.1:5860752-5871522 GCA_017312745.1 Gryllus bimaculatus
CACTGCCTCCACCTTCGCCATCGCCACTCCCTCCGATGCCAAAACCACTACGGCCTCCGACGCGGCCCCCCGACTGTCCCAGACATTAACACCCCACGGCCTTCCCCTGCACCTTCCCCAGCGCCTCTATCACCACCTTGACTATCACCACTGCCTCCACCATTGCCTTCGCCACAGGCACTCCGCCTTCGCCGCCATCGTTTCCCGTCTCCCCTCCCCCGTCTCTGCCTTCGCCACCGCTTCCACCGGCTCAGTTGCCGAGTGGTATCCATGACCCCCTGCTCACCATACATCGCGGCACCGTCATCCGGCGCTTTGCAGCAAAAACGTCGCGCGCGCAAATGTAGATATAATGGTCGTATTGTAACGAGCGGCTGTCTCTGTGACGCTCGCACAGCGCCCGGTAGTGTGCCTGTGTTTGCATGGGGCCCACGAAGGAGTGCTGTGGCTTGTTGACGGGAGATGGTGACGGAAAGGTTCTAAATCTGTGAGGCATGTCATGTCGGGAGAGAGGATACTGTGGCTCTGTGCATCTAAATAACGCGAGAATGAAATCGCATTGCCTCAAAGTTGAGGAAACCATCTGATAGAAATTCTAAACTATTATTTTATAATATTAGAACAATATGAGGTGATTTCAATCAAAACAGTCCCATTTAGTTATTTATCCCAATTAATATTTTAATGAAGTTATTAGATCCTTCTTTTTTTGCAAAGATATTTTGTTTAAATCCCCCTCTCCAATACAGGAAGATCATGTAGGTTCTGTTCATAACAGATTGTATGAGAAAGTATGAAAATCTTTATCCGTCTTGTAAAGTTGCATACAAATACCTCTTGTAGACGTTATGTGTATATTTCTTGCTATTCTCGTCTCCGTTGGTTTTAGTAACCGAAGCAGAGCTGTTGCGTGGGAACAAGTAGTCCCACAATTCCAAGAAGACGAAAGTACACAAAAAGAAATATTTTATTTTCGTTACAGAATCGTAACAAAATGTTTTATTTTAATTCTAATTGTTAATATGATTGTGAAATGCGGTTTAATTATTATGACTTTTACAAAGTTGTTTTGACAACTCAATAATCAATACTGAGAATCACTTTTAATCGAATTTAGAACAATTAACAAGTTATTGAATGCTCTGAAGAACTTGAGCACATAGGAAACAATTTAAAATATGGTGATTTTTTGTTTGTTTTAACTCTACGTCTCAATCAAACTGAGTCATAGAAATATTAAGATTTGTACAACTCGAAAATTTTATTTAATTTATTAAAATTCATTGTTATTAGTAATCAATAGCAAAAATGTAACCATTGTTGATCTATGTTACTGCAAACACTCAGGACCATGTAGTTTGAAAATGATCTAAAATAAACACACAAAATTGAAATATAAGTTTGAAATTCACACTATATGTGGAAAGAGAAGTCTAATTAACGGAGATTTGAATGTAGTGTCAATGTTAACAATGGGTTGAAAGGGGTATAACCGAATGGTACGAATGCCTGCAATAGGCACCGCGCATTCGGCTGGGGCACAGGAGACAAGGCCTGGGGCAGCAGCCAGCAGTCACTTTTCCGTCACTCTCGCTTCCAACTAATCCCCTTTCACTTTTCGTTGCCTGTCCAACTCCGTCCCGTTCCGGACGGATGGGGAAGGAATAGTCCGACTCCATCCCGTTTCCAGTATCTACTTTTTCAGAAGGAGTAAACATGTCAAGTTTGCATTCATAAATAGGGAATATAGATGTTCTTACATTAGTCCATAGAAAACCTCGAATACAGGAGAACACGGCAGAATCTTGGAAACTGTGTATGTTAAGTCTGCGTGGTAAGAAGATTTTCGTGATATGTAGTTTAGTGTTTTGTTTCCACAAACTTTGATGTGATGGTTTTCAAATTTGGCAGTGCTCTAAAAAAACATGCAAATGGTTCTTGACAAAAGACCTAAGTGGATAAATTATAATCGATCAATGTAATTCTAAGGAGACCACTAAAGTACGTAGATATCAATCCTCATTCTAAGAGGGTAAAGAGAACGGTATCGGACTGTGCCTTTATGGGTTTCTAGGTGACCGGGTTAGGAAAAGTTGAGCGCGGGATGCAGTCAGGCTATGTATCTTTTGGAGGTAGGTAAACGGCTAAGAAGTAGTTGATCGCGGGATGCAGTCGGGCTATGCCTTTTTGGGGATGTAGGTAAACGGCTTAGGAGAAATTGAGCGCAGGATGCAGACAGGCTATGTATTTTCTGGAAGTAGATAAACGGCTACGAAGTAGTTGACCTCGAGATGCAGTCGGGCTATGCCTTTTTGGGGATGTAGGTAAACGGCTTAGGAAAAGTTGCCCGCGGGATGCAGTCGGTGTAACGTCAAGGCCGCGAGAGCCTCCGCGCCGCCAGGGTCGGCCCGAGTAAGTGATTAGGCCGTGCCCCCGCGTCCGCCTTTTTCTCGCGTCGCCTCGTCGGACACCTTGCCTAAATGCGCGGCGGGCCTTCCTGTGATTAAAGAGTCGTTTGCGGCGCGGCGCGGCGCGGCGCGGCCACGTTCCCAGCGACGCATCGCGACGCGTCGCGTCCGTCAAGTCGCTCGCCAGCGGACGCCGCGCCGACTACTCTGTCCCTTGGTTTCCTCGCAAGGCCCCATCGTTGTTGCTCTCCTTCCTCCTGCCGACGATCAGATCCGGATTTACCTACAAGCAAAACAAGCAGTTGCTTGGGGGCCCCCATTTACCAGGGGGCTCCCATTCTGCAGCGAAGAGCAGAAAAAAAATTATGTAAAATGTGTTTAATGTAAAAAAATGTAACACAAGTAAACATTTCTATAAAAAAAGTATCAGTTTTCATTTGTATCTGTACAGAAAGTACTTGAACTATAATACATTTTTTATTTAATAAAGATGAAGCTATTTTTTCGGGGGAGGGGGACCAACACAATTTTGTGCTTGGGGCCCCGCACTATCCGGCCCTGCCAACGTTTAACTCTCCTCGGGGCCTTGCGTTGCCTCGGTTTTCCCTACACATGGTTTTTCCCATCCTCTCCCTTATGTTGTACCTTACCTTCTAAAAGACGCATTTCCAATTATCATTGTATGTAATGTCAATAAATTCAAATAAGAAAATTAAATGTAAGGTATACAACACGGAATGTTAACATACAACTTCATTAATAGGTTGTAAGTATTGTGCACACTGCAGAGGCAACTTCTCTGCGATAACATCCCAACTAGAAAATTCTCAGCTGCATATTCCGTCCCATCTTTCCGCTTTATACCACTAGGCCCCCTTTCCACACCCTTTCCACTTGTCTTCTCCGTCATTCTTCTCCCCGCTGCGCCGAGCGGCGATAGAGTTCTCACCGGCAGAGCTGTGCGCCGTGTTATTTGTTCGTCTCCCGCGCTGTTGCGTGTCTGTGCCATCTCTACGGTTGCAGTCATTTCCTCCTAAGAGTTTCGGCGGGACAAATGTGTAAGTCTTCTTTAGGTCTCTCAAAACCTGTAATTTAATACTTACTCCGCAATTTCCCGTGTTCTTAGGGAAATATTATTGTTGGGGAAAATGATACCGTGTATTTTTTTCTCCATTTCGTAGTTTAAACGTTCGTTAACACCGGGATTTGGTGTCTTCTGTTATGTAATTTGTTGTTTTGACTCATTTTTCGGATAGTAATGTTGACAATTTTCGCTTTCGTTTAAGTAATTTTCGGGAAATTATTGAGATATGCACTACGTGCGTTTTTTATCACAGTACTTGGTGAAAATGTGAGGATGTAATGCTTATCAATTCTACTTCCGTAAATGTATTTGTTATATACACGTCTATTCAAAATTATGTTGATATTCCATTCATTAACTTCCATTTATTTTCATGATATTAACTTCATCTTGATACTTGAATTATTATTTCCTCAAATGCTCAGAAATTATATTTTAAATCCGTTAAGAAGAAAAAATAAAATACTGTAGAGATTTAAGCATAATTCATGTTCTGAATATCCCTTGCATTTTTCTTTCTTGCAACTCACTACTGTCAATTATGCTTTCCAACTACCTACCTTATTATACCTGTCTTAAGTACCAGTTCGTTCGTTTGCATTTATTTAATGCATCTTCCTGAGTGAGTATCGAGTTTCCCTTCAGTAGTTTCAGTAATCTATTTACTACGCTCCTTCGACCTTAGTCGGTAAATGTACTCTCAAGTCAATAATTCGTCTTGTCACCGCATCCCATTCTTCTTAGCTTAACGTTTGCCCATTGCCACTTGTTTTCTGTTTTCTTTGTAGCCGTCGTTTACGAGCTCGTTAATGCCTCGTAATACTCGGCACGACATGTTGAAACGACTGAGAAACGCAAAAATTGAGAAGACGTTAAATCATAAAAATGTGCTCGCAGTCGTGAAAAAACGTGTTTCGTTGACTATAAATGTATGCTAATTTGATTTATAAACATTGGACAAATTGAGAGTATTAGTACGATGTTTACTTATCTGGAAGTATTTCTGAAGATCCGATATTTGGTTGGAGTATCGTTTGCTCGCACTCTCCTGCAAGGAATACTAAGAGAATACAAGCAATTTCAAGATGTTTCCGGACGTGTTTGAGGATATCATTTAACTGTTTATGCTTCTAAGTGGCGTCCTCAGGGTTTTATCTTGTTTCGGTTACTCTTTTGGTGTGAAGTTTTTTTTAAAGGAACTCCCCTTTCTTTCTTAATTGGATCTCGCTTCTCTATTCATAGGAACAATAATGACAATGGGCTCCAGAATGAAGAAAGAAAATACTTATTCAAGAAGTCTCAAAATAAGGAATGGCAATGTGAAAAATAATTATGGCTCAATACTTTGCAATTTTTATTTCAAGGCATCACATTTTACTTTTAACAATGCACCATTCTTTTAATGTTATAGAGTGGTTTATTTTATTACATATCAATAATTATTACTGAGAAAATCCTCCCTATATCCGAACTATTATAATAGTTTTAGGAATGACGACTATTTGGTACCATTTATAAGAAACCATCGACACAAACCGTAAACGTGTGTGCTACTGCGGGATAGGAAATTACTCCCGAGAGCCTGAATCAGACGTAAGGCGAAAAATATTAAGTTTTAACCAGCCAGCACACATCCATCATTGCATCCATCGTTACATTGCAGCACATGTGACCATGGTGCATAACTACGAAGTTCTGTGTTTGATACCCTTAAAACCCGGTCCCCATGTTAGGAATACCAAGTTTGTGCCTTATTGAATTGGAAGTATATAGCGTAATAGTACATTAACAATACATTTCAAATTCAAGTGAAGGAAATAACACTTACGTATTAAACGCTAAAACGGCAAAACGCTAAAACTTTGAATTTTAAGTTATTACCTTTTGGAACTAAGTCTTCCATATGTATTGATCAAAAATTACCAATGGCATCAGTTGTCAAGAAGTACTCAAGCATGAAATAAAGATGAGGTAACACTTTATTAATTTAATGAAATATGCATTTTTGTCACTGATATTTAATGCGCGAGTTACTGGAAAAGTGCTTCATGTTCCGTTAAAGAAACATAATTACGTATTAATATTCAAGGAATTCATGAAGTGACATTACGTAACACGTTCAACTTGGCTGATGCAATAGGTATTTGAATGAGCCCTTTTTATCTGCACTGCTTCCTGCAGAGCTCCAGAGGCGACTTCCGTCACGCTTGTTCTGTTCCTTTACTAACCTTTCTCCCTCCTTCCATTTTCTTATAATGTAAATGTTCTTCACTGTCACATTCCACACATTACACTCAACAGATCGCTCTTGAAGCGTTGACAGGGCGGCATATTTTAATCCTGCTACTTCATGAGTGGGAACAGAGCCTGTCACTTCTCAGGTATGAATAAATAAACGAAAAGGGAAGTGTGACAGTGTGTGACATAAGCTCTCGCTGCCTTACAAATTCCGAGCGTGAATCAGACCACATATTCGCTGAGGGTGTGGTAACTGATAATTCTTCTTCTCAGTGTTTGATCTCTTCTATTTCTCAATTATTGATGAAGAGGTCAAGTAATTCAGTTTGAACAACAACATATTTAATTTGCAATAGATTTTTCATCTCTCGTTAATTTAATGTATTCTCTTGCCTAGGTGATTACAATCTGTTTCTTCCGCGAAGCCGAAACTAAGTTTATAAATCGTGTTTTCTAATACTCCTGTTTTTGAAAACTATTTGAATTTACTTGCACAATCAAATATTGTAAAAATCCGTTACGTTCTGAATTTAGATAATAAATTTGCGCACATTTAATATTTTGATTTAAATTGCGGTGGACAATAGTAATTTTGAAGTATTACGATTTTGGTTTTTTGACTTAAAAGAAATAAAGATAAATTATTGCAATTGTTTTGTATCCAAAAAACTCAAATCATTGTGTGAGTAAACTACGATTTTGGAAAATTTATGAATGAACTATTTGTATCGGAATGTTAGACCTGCGTCATTTTATTTTGGAATACTTCAAGTGCACGTTTTGTTATTGATGTGAAATGTTTGTGTGTGATTTATTATGGGAAGTTATCAGCTGAAGAATCACACTATCACGTTTTCTGAGATAGCCAGCTCTCGAATTTTAATCCTAGTGATGAAAAGCTTAAATGACGATAGCGAGATGAACCATGGATATAACTTTGCCAGTCGACCGGAAAGAGATAGGGTATGATGTTTTGTTTCGGAGACAAAAACACAGTCAAATCGCAGTTTTATGTAATGTGTAGTAGGAGATAAGTTTGAGGTTATTGAACGAGAATCTACGAAGAGAGACGAACGTTTTTTAAATTAGATCAACCTTTTTAGAAATAAACTTTCTATATTCACGGGCTTGAAGAATATAGTGAGGATTTTGAATATTTAAGGAGTCGTTGTGGTGAGAGTGCTGTGGCGGCGCACAGTGTGGAGATATTTTAGAAGTAATAGGCAGCGAATCTCCAGATTTTCGATGTTGCAAAAGAAGAGATCACGATATCATTCAGAGTTCACTTTTATGCTTACACTTTATGTAACTTAATTTTCACCATCATCAACAGTTCCACTAGGCACCACTTTCAACATCTGATCTCATTTTTAATTATTTCGTTCCACTATTATCCCCGCCAACACGATAATTATTTCCCTTTAATACGATTATAAAAGTACTAGAATTTTCTGCATGGAAGTCCCATCCTCCTTTTTTGTTGTTTTTTCTTGCCGTGCATTTGTGGTTTTCAATGTGCTGAGTGTGTGGCGTGGGCCGTGCGCAGACACGCGGGAGACGGGCTTCGTGAACGCCATCGCGACGGCGGGGGTGACGTTCGCCGTGGCGCGCGCCTGCTCCACCAACGAGAACGAGAACCTCAACTGCCACTGCGGCCGCGGCGCCACGACGGGCGGCCGCGCCTCCAAGGGTGAGTGAGCGCTCCGCGCGCCCTTTCCCTCCACCCCCACTTCCTCTCCACGCCCACTTTCCCTCCACCCCGCCTTCCCTCCACCCCGCGTCCTCTCCTCACCCACCTCCTCTCCACCCGCCTCTTCTCCACCTCAATTCCTTCTCACGATGTTGCTACTCGAGATAGAGAAATTAGCCTCGAGAACTGAATCAGACTAAAGGCGAAAAAATATTAAGTTTAATAACCAGCCAGCACACATCCATCAAATGCAATCCCATCTTAACATTGAGCAGCACAATGTGCACCATGGTGCATAACATACCGATCATTCTGTGTTTCATACCCATTAAAACCCGAAGTTCCCCAATCAGTTAGAAATACCAAGTTTGTCCTTATCTGAATTGGAAGAAATAGTATAAGAAACGGAATAGTTACAATTAACCAATACATTTCAAATCTCAAGTGAAGACAATAACATTTACGTATCAGAAACGCATAAAAACGCAAAACGCGTAAGAGACTTATGAATTTTAAGTTTATTACCTTTTGGAACTAAGTCTTCCATCATGTATTGAATCAAAAATTACCCAAAGGCATGCAGCTTGTCAAGTATAGTACTCAAGCATGAAATTAAAGATGAAAGTGACCACTATTATTAAATTTATGAAAATATGCATTATTATGTCTCACTGATATTTAAATGCGCGATTAACTGGAAAAAGTGCTTCAGTTCCGTATAAAGAAAAAAATAATTAACCGATATTACATATTCAAGGAAATTCATGAATGACATTACTTAAACACGTTTCAACTTGGCTAATGGCGAATAGGATTTGAAATAGCCTTATCTTGCACTGCATTCCTGCCAGGTCCCAAAAGCGATTCCCGTTCACCGATCTTCGTTCTGGTCCTAAATTACATAAACCTTTCTCCCTCCTTCCCATTTTACATATATAATAGTAAAATGTTCTCACTGTCACATTCCCACACATTACACTCAACGATCGCTCTAAGAAGCAGTCTGGACAGGCGGCATATTTCTAATCCCTGCTACATTCAAGAAGTCTGGAACACGAGCCTGATCCACTTCTATCAAGTAATGAAATAAACGAAAGAAAGGAAAGATCAGTGACAGTAGATGTGTATCATAAGGCTTCTCCGCTGCCTTACAAATTTTCTGTGAGCGTGAATCAGCCACATATTCGGGCTGAGGATGTGGTTAACTATAATTTTCTGTTCTCTAGTTGGTTTGAAATCATCTTCACCTATTCTCAAAATTATATGATGAAAAGAAGAATCAAAGTAATTCAGTAAGTTGGAACAACAGAACATATTTAATTGTGCACCACTAGCCACTTTTCCATCTGGCCTCTCTCAATTAATTATTCTCTTGCCTAGGTGAATTTCACATCTGCTTTCTCCCGCGAAGCCGAAACCAAGTTGCCCTCGTGTTTCAAATACCTTTTTGAAAACTATCTAATTTACGTTGACAATCAAAATGTAAAACCTCCCCGCTTTACGTGCGTGAATTTAGGATATAATTGCCGCACATTTAATATTTGATTTTACAATTAGCAGTGAACAATTCATAATTTTGAAGTATTACGATTTAGTTTTTTGACTTAAAAAATAAAATAACATTATATGCAATTGTTTTGTATCCAAAAAAACTCAAATCATTGTAGTGAGCTAAACATACGATTTTGGAAAATTAAATGAATGAACGTATTTATAATCAGAAAATGTTAGGACCTGGCGTCATTATTATTGGATATACTTCAAGTGCAACGTTTTGTTATTGATGTGAATGTTTGTTGTATTTATTATGGAAGTTATCAGCTGAAGAATCACACTATCACGTTTTCTGAGATACCCCAGCTCGTCGAATTTTAATCTAGTGTATGAAAGCTTAAAATGACGATAGCGAGATGAACCATGATATAATTTGCCATCGACCGGAAAAGAATAGAGGTATATGTTTGGTTCGGAGACAAAACACAATGCAATCGCAGTTTATATTAAGTGTAGTAGAGATAAGTTTAGAGGTATGAACGAGAATTACGAAAGAGAGACGAATTTTTAAATTAGATCCAACCTTTTTAGAAATAAACTTTCTATATTCACGGGCTTGAAGAATATCATGAGGATTTTGAAATATATTAAGGAAGTCGTTGTGCAGTGAGAGTTGCTGTGGACGGCGCACCAGTGTGGAGATATCAATTTAGACAGTAAATAGGCCGAATCTCCAGATTTTCCATGCTTGCAAAAAGAGATCACCAGATATCATTCAGAGTTCACTTTATGCTTCACCACTTTATGTAACTTAATTTCTCAACCATCATCCAAACAGTTCCACTAGGCACCCACCTTTCAACATTCTGAATCTCATTTTAAATATTTACGTTCACACTATTATCCCCGCCAACACGATAATTAGTTCCGTTTAATACGATTATAAAAGTATAAACTAGAATTTCTCGCATGGAAGTCCCAATATCACTCCTTCTTTGTCTGTTATTTTCCTTAAATCGAAATGCATTATGATGGTTTCAATGCTGAGAGTGTGTCGCGATGCACGTGCGCAGACACAGCGGGAGAACGGGCCTTCCCCAGTGAACGCATCCACGGCGAGGAGGTGACGTTGCCACGTGGCAGCGCGCAATGACATAATCCACCAACAAAGAGAACAGAGACCTCAACTGCACGCCGCCCGCCGCGCCGACACGGCCTTCGGCCGCGCCTCTATAGTAGTGAGCCCGCTACACTGCAGCGCCCCTTTATCCTCCCACCCCCCCACCTCTCCTCCCCTCCCACCCCGCCCCCCACTTCCCCTCCACCGCCCTCTCCTCCACCCGCGTCCCTTCCCTCACCCCCACCTCCCCCTCTCCCCACCCGCGCATCTTCTCCACTCAATTCTTCTCTACCCCCGCTTATCCCTTCCACCCCTCTGCTCCTCTCCTCCCCACCCGCCTCCTCTCCAACCCCCCTTCCCCCGCCTCTTCTCACTTTAATCCTTCTTAGCCCGCCCCCTTTCCCCTCCAGCCCGCCTCCTCTCCACTCTCCAACTCCCCTCCACCCCTGGACTCCTCACACGACTTCCCTCCCCGCCCACCTCCCTCCACCCCGAGCTTTCCACCTCCACTCCCCCTCTCCTACCCCCCCCGCCTCTCTCCCCTCCGCTCCGCCTCCTCTCTAGCACCATCTCCCCTATTCCCCACCCCCGCCCTCTGCCCACCCCCACCCTCTATCCTGCTTCCGCACTCCCCTCCACTCCCTTAATACACCCCACCTTCGCTCAGCGCGCGCCCCCACCCCCTCACCTCTGCCTGCTTCCTCTTCTTCCGGCCTCTGCCTCCGCTCCTCCGCCT
>BOPP01000021.1:5871547-5905196 GCA_017312745.1 Gryllus bimaculatus
CCCCCGCCTTCGTTCCCGCCGCATCGCCCATCCCGCCCCCGCCCTCCTGCTTTTTGCACCTCAGACTTTATCAGCCGCGATCCCCCTATCAGTATCCCCAAAATCTCCCCTCCGTCCCCCACCCTTTCTTCCTCCCCTCTTCAATCCCTTCTCCGCATTATCCCTCCTTCTTCCTCACCCTCCTCGCATCAATTCAATGACTGAGTTGGCTCATTGTTAAAACTGTTGCCGGAGGTCCTTGGGTTCGAGTCCTGACAGTGGTAGATTTTCGACACTAGCTGAGTCGAATTTCGCTGTCCCGAGTAGAATTCAGGCGCCCGGCTCCTCTGATTGGTGATTTTCCTTGTTTTCTCCGATCCATACCTGCAAGTGTTGGCACAATACAAATATATCAAACGGAACACGCACCGTTCACTATCTTCTTTTCGGCTTTCGTTTCCCCTCTTCTGCCTTTAAATACACACCCTCTTACACACACTACACTAGATCACATGTAGGATTCCAGCTTAGAGCTTGCCGCAGCGATTTCCCATTGGTGGAGATACCTGGACCTTTGTTCAGCATTTATTCATCAAATGTTGAATATTTCTCATTCTTGGGCAGATTTTATAGATTTATAGTTACTTTGTTTAGCTATTTATGAAAAACGTAGTAATGCTTGGCTGAAATCAATAAAGAAATTGTAGAGATTTATTCTTATTTCTTGTTTCAAGACAATAGAAATGATGAGTTGATGTTTACATCTCGAAGCTCTCTTCATGTAGTTTTTGTGTTCTTCTCTAAGGATCTTATTATCTGCAGAGTGAGGCAGTGTTTACTCTCCAATAACAGAGATTAAGAGCTCATGTATAGTTAATAAACGTATTCTCGATCTATAATCCATTAAGTTTTCTGTTTCCCTTTTTGAAGATTAAAAAAGTGTTACCTTCATTCAAATAGATGTTTTATTGGAGATATTCAGTGCAGTGAAACAGCGAGTAATGCTTCCATGAGCATGAGTAAAGTACTTCAACTAGAAACTTTAGATTCTGTCTAGTCCAGGAAATTTCCAATTTTGATACATTCGGATTCCAATCGCAATGTTCTTAGCTATTATTTTTCTGAAGTTCATTTGGACGTAGAAGAAGTAGACAAAAAGAGATGTCATAGGTCCTTATTTATTGCTTTTAATAGAGTTTTTAAGAGTAATTTATTAATTTCATATTTTAGCAAGTTGATAGCTGAAATCTTTACTCAGTTTCTGTTTTTCATTTTCACGCTCAGTTGTTATGTCCTTTTCGCATCCAAGATACACATACAAATTATTACGTACAGTATATCGTTTTCACCCATCGTTTTGATTTTCTTTCTTTCACTGAAGAGAAGAACATTTCTCTGAAGTCCTTTGTTTTGAACGCTGTTTTGCTTAACGTACATGTTTCTTTTGATATTTCCATTCGAAACTCCATTCTTATGTATTAGTTAATTCTGTCACTTGCACCAGACTTTTCAACTCACTATCATCTTTCGCGTTTAACTTCATGTCATCAATGTAGAACGCCTGTGATATTCGAGAGAAATTTCTATTACTTGGGACAAATTTTTATAGTTTTTAAAGATTTTAAGAGACAATGCATTTTCGAATAATTATAACTATTATTATTAATATTAGTTGGTCAGTGTACGCACATAAGGTCAGTTTATATTCAAGCGTTAAAGATGGGTTTCTTCCACCGTAACATAATCTCTCTTATACAGGTACATACCGTTCAGGTTAGGTGACTCAGGGAATCTATTGATGTCACTGTAGGGCCTCTGATCGGGAGGTCCTAGTGTTGATTTCCGACACTGGTAGATAACCAGGCCGACTTCAGCCGCTTTCTGGGGGAGAATTCTAGCGGACGGCTCTTGTTGGTAGTTTTCCGTGGTTTCTCCGTTCAAAACTGCCACTGCCTGAGTTACTCTAACGAACAGGCCATGAATCGCGCGTTATTTTTTCTTCCTCTTCCTTGCGTTTTCCTCACTCCTTAGTTATGCACACACTTTATACTTACATGCACTACTCTAGAACATATGCCGAGACACCAGAAAGGAGCTTAGACCTTGTCCCGGCTGGGGTGTTGCCTTGTTGGCGGGAGATACCTCGTTGGAGAAAACCCCGCAATCCGCCGGGTAGGTTCGCGCCGAATCTCGCCATCAAGCCCGCGACAAAACATTCATTAGACTTATGGGAGGAATGACCACCGTAGTTGACGCGCTTGGAATCGCCAATCACTGGGAGTTAAACGCTCTTTTTACGTGTCCCTCCTGCATTGCTTTTTAGCCGGCATGGGGAGGGGCGCGTGGGCGGTAGTGGGTCGCACAGCGCAGCGCGTGCCCGTGGGCGCAGGGCCCCAGCCGCCGCCGCCTCCGCCGACCGCCGCTGCCCGCGCGCCGCGCGGCGGCCGTGCCGGCGGCGACCCAGGGGCTCACCTCCGACTGGAAGTGGGGACGGCTGCGGGCACAACAATCAACTACGGCCTGCGCGTCTCCAAGAGCTTCATGGACGCGCCGCACGGCGGCGGCGAACGCGCTCCGACTCAAGACGCTGTCAAGCTTGCACACAACGACGGGCCGGCCGCCTGGTGCAGCAACGCGCTTTCTTGCACCCGCTCAACGCACACCAGGCACATCTAAGGGCCGCACCGGCCAGGCAAATTTTCAGTCCCCGCCCTCCACTAAGCGCCAAAAGTGAAGTTGTAACGGTTGGCCGGGTTCCAACCCGATCGAAACCGTGGATTTTTTAAGGGTGGAAAATCCTTCGTACGCTTTCCTTCGAGGGGAAGTAAAGCCGGCTGTCCCATGTTAGTAGATTTACTGCACGTAAAAGATTCCTCAAGCCTAAATGACGCTCTGAGCTAATTTCAAAATAGCCTGTATTCTTGCCCAAGAAATACTTCCTTTCTCTGCTAGTTGTGAAGGAGCGTACGGAAATTTTGCGTGGTCAGATGGAAGAAGGGGCCTGATGGCCCGAGTCTCCCACGTAAACATAAGGCTTAATCTTCTTGCTTCATCTGCCTGCCCCAGCAAGATATTCTTGTTATGCTCCTTTTCCCCTCATGCAAGCGATAGATTCGTATACGCGGCCGACGTATGAAATTTGCTCAGAGGCTTCTTTTAGGTTTGAGGATATTTTACATGTAGTACATATACAACATAGGACAGGCCGCTTTACTTCTCCTCCGAAGGAAGCGCGTCACGCGGATGTTTTTTGTCCTTAAAAAATTCATGGCTGAGATAGGATTTGGATCGCCGTGGTTCGATAACGCTAACCATATCGTATCATATTCACTTCGAACCTAATCCAAACTAAGAGGGCGGACGCGAGTACTCGTACTCCCCAGAAGAGATTATTTCTTTGTTTACATTTTTATGTAAGAAGATGGTCTGGGGTAAAAGTGGACAAAAACGACTCAAGGCCGAACTCAAATAACGGAATTCACTGACTGCAACCCTTGGCTCACGCTCAATTTCACACTTCAATATTGTGTAGTTATGTGCTTTGAATCAGAGTAATAGGCAATTATACTAAAACTGAGTGTCCACGCAATATACCTGTGATATCCAGAGGTTTAGCCCCTTTTCAAAGAATTTGCAGACGCGAAGAAGTCTTGAAGAGACACGAAAGCGGAGTAGGTAGGACTCCGCAGCGGTAGAGGAAACCAACTCGTCTAATGGAAGATGACCCTATTGCAAATTCTGCTCGTCTGGAAGCAGCGAGAAAGCAGCCTTTCACCGACTTTCCCTGCCCGTGCACGCGGCAGGAGAGATTTAATTACTGCATTCTCCATAAGTGATAGCCGTTCTCTACTCTAATATTCTTAAACGTTAAAATTAGCAGAAATGGTGGATGCCCTGGTCAATTTGTATCGCGCACTAACAACTCATCTTCTTTCATTTTTAAAACCCTACTATTGTAAATGAAGTGTATTTTGCATGCATAAACTGAACGTTTGGAGGAAGCTCCAACATGCTGCTCATTTGAATGCCCTTTCTCTTCAGGGCATTTAAAACGGCTGGGTTCAATCACATTCCTGGGAAGGTCCCGTCCCTCGCGATATACTCCGTTCGTTCCTCGCTACTTTTGCCAGAACGAGGCGCGCCGCGGCCACGTCACGCCGCACCGTGCCCGCCCCGCCCCGCCCCGACCCCATCCCCCCCGTCCAATCCGCCCCTCCCCACTCCGCCCCGGCCCAAACAGCTCCCGCCCCGTCCCCGGCCCCGCCGTGTCCCGCGTCCCGCCCCTTCCCGTCCCTCCCATCCCCCTCACGCACATACATCGCATGTCCCTGCCGCTGCCTTCCCTACCGCCACTGATGCCTTCTATCAGCCCGGTGTATCTACTGCATCCAACTCGTCGCCTCCCCACCGCCACCATCACCGCCACCACCACTCCGTATACTACGTCGCCCCACGACCTCCGACGTTGTCTCTGTCGCAGCCTACCGTCATCACCACCATCACCGCCACCGTCACCTCCACCATCAACAACACTATCTTCGCTGACCTCTCTACTCCCGCGACGTCCTCCTTCCTCGACATGTGTCATAACCATCATCGACATATCGGCTCCCCCCGCCGTCCCCACCGTCACCATCACCACCACTACCGCCGCCGTCTCCACACTCACCTCGCTGCGTACGCAAGGCCTTCCGTTGACCTCGATGGTCCCGTTTCGCTAACAAGCCAGGCTGCGAGCGGGAACATCCCCGAGTCACCGGGTCAAACCGCTCACCGCGGTGGTGCTGGCGCTGGGGCTCGTAAAGGCGCGGCCTTCTTCGATCGTTAGGACGATCATTAAAGACGTTAGTGACGCGATCACGCCATGTAGTAAGAACGCGCGTCCTCTGTCCTTGGGGAAAAGACACGAAAGGCGACATAGAAGGTGCACTAAAAGCGCGTTTACGTATGCGATCCGGGTACGCGCCGCCGGGGAGCGGAAAGGTCGACTCGATGTGATGGCCGGAATCACGTTGTCGGTGAAGAAGTAAATCGATGTGTGTTGCATTCGTAGCTCGGGAAATTGCAATAGTGGGCTGAGACATTACTAATTTGCAATACCTTGAGGGAAAAGTAATTATATACGTTATTTCATTTTTATTGCAGGCGTGTTTACGAGGAATTTAGACGATCAGTTTCACAGGACACTGACATTGGGCATTATTCACAAATGACTCGTTTTTTCATACAACCTGAAGTAAAATAGACTCGTGTAACGTTTTCGGAATTTGTGAGTGTACTTATTAAAAGTTTTCATTTTTAATTCATGTCCATTTAAAATATTCCTGTATATAATAGCAAGATGAAAAATTCTAGGTCACAAAAAATAAAATTGATTCTGTAAATATTCGTTGTAATATTGTTTTACTTTCCTTAATACATTGCTTTCTGATAAACATTGTTATAAATAACGTCGAGTTATTGTATAATGACTATGTTGCTGGTAAATCTGCACTTTAAATATTGTCTAACATTTTATCAAAGGTAATACACGACAAGAACACACTTGCAATATAGAAAATGCATACATTACACGCACAAATTAGGGGATTTGCACTGTAACGTGGTTCCCAGTCGGCACATAGTGGTTTGCGAAAAATGTGCCCTCAGGACACGTCAGGGAAGATGAGCGTTGTGGTAAAGTAAAATTGTTCACTTTTGTACGTACCTGATTTTTATGACTAGTCTAGACAGAAAGTATTCTAATACACCAGCATGTCAGTTGGCGAAAAATCGCTTGAATGATTCCGGTGAAAGTCAACGATGAAACCACTACTCTTTCATTCACCGTCAACAGACGACAAGAAAACGCTTAAACGTGACGTAAAATTTGCTTTCCTTTATACGAAATACTGTAAGACCTCACTTTCGACTATTATTAGGAAGATTTTTGATATCCAATTTCATCTCTTACACCGGAAAATTACCAATCCAAAAATGGGATCATACTCGTAGGTGTCTCCCAAGACATTTGTTTATTCTTGTGATATATTGTATTGTAATATTTATTGCTTTCACCCACTTTTTGAGAGTAATTGGAAGCATGAAAGGTGATGCAGAGTCCGAGTAGTCTGACGGTCGATGGACAAATCAACTTTCAACGTGCATTCCCCATATTAAGCGATACTTCTTTTCTCATCCTTCTTCCCATCCGAAATCAAATTCATACGCAAAAATCACATTCAATAAGTGAGGCATCCATTTGGCGGACTTTCTCTCGCGATACAGCTGCAGAAAAAAAGTCGAGTCGTCCTATGGTCTGGTGTGAGTGCACCAGTTTTCGTTGGTGAGGATCTTAAAAGATCAATTGCCACTTGCTCAGGACATCTACAGAGTACAAATCTTCAGTCCCCAAGAAAATTTATACGAGTGCAAACTTGTTTCGGGTTAAATGAAGAAATACGTTTATAAAATAGTGAACATACAATAGTGTAATTGGAAATATTTCTTAATGATAGTTCACTAGACATTGTGTTTAAGAAATCGGCGAAATAAATGGTTCCTCTCAGGAAAAAGAAACATTTTCCTAAATGGTAATTTTTGAGATGTGTCACTTTCCTTGTTCACTGTCGGAAATTGCGCATAGAAATGTATAATTCACGTAGTAAGGTAACACATGCAAATGATGAACTCGGAGGGTGAGGGGCTTGAAGTGAAATGGGCAGTGTCTATACCTTCGACGTCGGGGTCGGGGATCGATTCGCAGTCAGCCCATGCGTTATCGAAAGATTTGATTTGGATTCTCTGCCTCTCCCTCTCGTTCTCTTTCTCAGACATCATTCACCTCATTATTGCCTTTATCTTATTCATTAGATTATGTCCCGTGTGCTTGAATGATTTTAGCTATTGAAGGGCTTCTAAACATAAATAGATGCGTAAACAATAAAAATAACTAAAGAAATTGAATAAATAATGATTATGTAGTAACAAGGGATTTAGGAATATCATTATTAACGAAGGAGAATTGTTATGTCGGAAGTGAACAAAGTTCAGTTAAACCCCTTTTCATATAGAAAACTGTATTTTTACACCGTTTGTTTATTTGTTTACTTTCAAATTCGGGTATACGCGTGTATTACATGAGACCGGCACCCTTACTTCTGTAGGTGGCTTCCATCTGTTGGTCACATTTAAACCTCAACTGACCACAGACTGACGAGCCCGCATATGTGCCTAGGTTAATATGTCTCCCGACGAGGAACATAGTGGGTATCCTGCGTGGATAGTCGAAATCGGCATCCCGTAAAAGCTGGAAAAAGTCCCCGGAAGAAAGAAAGTACAGAATAAGTATTAATGTTTATGTTAACATTAATTGATACTTTTCTTTTTCTCAGTGTGACATTTGTAGTTTGTTTATTTTATGCTGTTACTGTAATCCATCGGGGATTAAAGTACAACTTCAATACAGGGGAACATAAAGACCAACTTTAGCACAAGAAAAGTTTGATTAAAACAGCATTTTAATCACGTTTAATAATAAATTGAATTAAATAAATAAATAAATAAATAAATAAATAAATAAATAAATAAATAAATAAATAAATAAATAAACAAATAAGTAAATAAATAAAATCGACTGAGTGCGCCTGAAGTGACCCGTGCGCGCGGGCGCGTGGGCGCGCGTGGTGGGTGCGCAGGCCATCAAGAACTTCATGCGCGTGGACTGCAAGTGCCACGGGCTGTCGGGGTCGTGCACGCTGCGCACGTGCTGGCGCCGCATGCCGCCCTTCCGCGAGGTGGGCGACCGCCTCAAGGAGCGCTTCGACGGCGCCGCCAAGGTCATCCCCAACAACGACGGCTCGTCCTTCCTCCCCGACGGCGGCAGCACCATCAAGCCGCCCGGCCGCGGGGACCTCGTCTACTCCGAGGACTCGCCCGACTTCTGCGCGCCCAACCGCAAGACGGGCTCGCTCGGCACGCAGGTGAGAGCGCCGGGGGGGGTGGCAAACGCTTTCACAGGGCTTGGGTGGAAGAAGGATTCACTTACACAGGGCGCGAATGGAAGAAGGGCTCATGCACGTTCACAGAGCGTGGACGGAAGAAGGATTCGTGCGTGGTAACAGGGCGTGGACAGAAGAGGGGTTCAGACTCGTTCGCAGTGCGTCGAGGGGTTCATGAACGCTTACTGGAAGTGGATGGAAGAGGAATTCATATACGATCACAGGGTTTGGAAAGTAGATGGATTCATAGACGATTACAGAGCGTGGATGGAAGAGATATTCATGCACGTTCACAGGGCTTGAGTGGAAGAGAGATTCATACTCGTTCACAGGACGAGGATAGAAGAGGGATTCATGCGTGGTAACAGAGCGTGGATGGAAGATGGATTCATACAAGATCATAGGGCGTGGATGGACGAGGGATTCATGCGCATTTACAGGGCGTGGTTGGGAGAGGGTGTTCGCCTTTAACTGAGGTGGGTAAAAGTAACACGTCTCGCGTTAGTACATATTTTTGTTAGAATAATCCATAGATTTTTACACGAACAGAATTGGCCTATTGGTTTTTATCATAAAGGCGCCCTCAGACGTCTACTTTTACTCGCCTTAGTTAAACGCGTCTCGCGGACAGAACGTGCAAGCCTGGTGCCAAGTTTCTCGTCTATTAGTCGTAAATATTTGCCACCGTTACCTGCTTCATTTCGGGAACAATGAGTAGGCTTTTCCGTTAAAGTGGCAATACAAGAGCAATTCCGGCTCCCATCCTAGTTTGCGTATTTGATTGTACCTCTAGATTACTTGTGTATGGCACCGAAGCAGTGCAACGTTCCCATTCACAAAACGAAACGTAACTTTATTGTTGTATGTGCTCAGGCGTTTAGAGTACGGTTAATCACGAGTGTTACCTTCAAGAAATGGTTGTATTAAATAATATTACTTAATTTATTAATTCATTCAGAAAGTGAATTACATAAGTATTCTGTTATTTCATTATCGACGTTTCGACTTATTTCAGTTTTTTTGTTACACATTAATAATTTTCATTCGTTTCAATAAAATATCTTTTATTGTTTTGAGATTCTCACTGATCATAGGAAAAAATTAAAATCCTAAACGTGTTTGGTACGCAAATGTTTTCATAAATGTATTTATGAAATTTAATCAGGTGCTTGAGTTTAATATTACATTTATCAAATGGATCTCAGCTACTACCACGTCGTGCATGCTTTTATGCAGGTGTGGGTTGTATGATCTAGGCTATCCGGGACGAACAGTAAATCTCTGAGAACGTCCACAATATGTCGGCCGAAACGCCAGCCACCTCGATGCAGCCCGCTCGTTTCGGACAGCCTAGATCATAGCAACTCCCGCGCAAGACGCCCTCGCACGCAGTCCCGTGCGGGGTGGCTCACGTGGTGTTAACGCCGTGTGCGCGCGTGCGCGTGGTCTCCCCGCAGGGCCGCGTGTGCAACGCGACGTCCCCGGACGTGGAGGGGTGCGCGCTGCTGTGCTGCCACAGGGGCTACGACACGCGCAAGGTCAGCGTCAAAGTGAACTGCGAGTGCCGCTTCAAGTGGTGCTGCGAGGTGACGTGCCGCACGTGCACGGAGCGGCGGTCCATCAGCACGTGCCGCTAGCGCCCGCGCCTCTCGTCGTCACCCGCGCTCGCTCGCTCGCTCTCTCTCTCTCTCTCTCGCGCGCGCGATTCCCAGTGAGTGCACAAGACAGGTCGAGCTCTCTGGAAATGCTCTCGGAATGACTAGGTAAACCATTACATACACTGAGTAAAAATTGAAATATTTTCCCCTTCCTGTGTTCGTTTCTTGATAGCTTTTTTATATAATCAATATGTAGAAGAACATATTTTATATATTTTTCAGAATTGCCTTTCGTTTCACTTAGTATGGAGAGTCAAACTATTTATGGGATTGGGGGGATTATGCTAAAATACAATTTTCCAATTCTAGGAAAGCACGTACAGGTCTACTGCTCTAAGCAAAAAAAAAACATCGAATTCGTTATTTCCTTCTTTCACTGATTTGAATTGTAATGTAACAAATAGATATTTGCAATATCTAACAAAAATGGTATTGACAGAACAACTGTGATATCTTCCTACTTTTACAAAATTCAAATAAATAATACGGTTTGTGGGGTAATTAGGAGTATTTCTAAATGTGTTCTGAGAGTATATACTTTGGCTACCTAAGTGTGAAACGTGAGTCGAGAGCCGCTCGTATGGAGGAGTATAGCGAGCTGCAAGAAGGACCGACCCAAGAGCAATCAGAGAGAGAGAGGGAGAGCATGAAGAGAGCGGTCGCGCGCGGCGGCGGCGTGGGCGGCGGCTGCAGTGCAGTGCAGTGCAGTGAGAATTCGAGTGGAGTGCGAGTGCAAGTGGAGTGAGGGGCGGGTGAGGCGGACGCTCCGGACGCCCAGCGTGCGCCGCCGCCCGGCCGCCGCCTCCATCGCCGCCGCCGCCCTCGCAGATCTCCCCTTCCCTCCCCCCTCCCCCTTTTCCCCTCCACGCCCACCCCAGAGGGCCCCTGCGCCGCGCCCGCCCCGCGCCGCTCGCCTGCGCTCCGTGTATAGGGCCCATCCCACCATGTAAAAATATGTGTACTTAAGTTCGTCCTAAGATAAGGTTAGCATCCCCTCTTTCTTTCGTTTCTGTTTCCTTTGCTGCTTTCTTCTTTACCTCCTACTTCTACCTCTTCTTTCGGTCTTATTTGATTTTGATTTTTTCCTGAATTCTTTTCTCTTGAATGTGCAGAAAACAAACGTATCTTCAGTTAAATTACACAAATGCCTTGACAAATAATGCCCATTTCATATTTTTAAAGAAAAACCTACTTTACTAATGTGTTCCGCATGATAATTTCGTATAAATGTTTTTCTAGAACGGTTTGTCGCAAATTACTTATGTTGTTGTTAGGAAATAATTGTATGTTTAGATTGAATAAAGTGTATATAATTTGATTTATTTACATTTAAATGCCAGATAACAGAGTGTTTTCGTTGTACAAGTAGCGACAACTTTTCTGAAATATTTTCCTGTCACATTTCTCACAATAGAGAGACCGTAAGAAAAATAATCGATGTAAAAGCTAATAGAAATGGTTTTGCGCGTTTCAAGACGATTCTTTCTCTCGATATTTTCGTTTATTATAAATAAAGTGTACGTTTGCTCCTATAATTGTACAGAGAGCGAAGATGAATGTAGATGTAGAGGCAGGAAAGGCTGCCTGCTCGCGCTGCAGCGGCGCGCGGCGCGGGCGTGGGCGCGTCGCACCGCCCTCGCGCCCTCGCGCCCTCGCGCCCTCGCTTCGCCCTTTCCCCCGCTTCTGGAGAGTCCCGCGCGGCGCGCGTCACGACGCCCGCGACTGCATCTGCTAGGTTATGGATGTCACAACAACCGCTTTTGTTTTAATTTGTTTTGTTTTGTTTTTGTCTTCGGGTCCCCGTGGTCGCCCAGACGGCGCGGGCGCAGGCGCCGACGACGTGGCTGCGGGTGCGCAGCGTGTCCGAAACAATGGGGGAATATTCCACGGTGGGGGCGCACGTCGTCGATGCGAGGCCGTTGCTCCCTGCGTGCGCGTGTAGGGTTTCTCCGATGGGAAGGCAATAAATTGTTTTTCCGAGATCGATTTGCTCCCACGAACATTAAACGGAAGCGTTACAATTGGACACCCTTCCAGATTTATTGCCCGAGAAGGAATGGCGGTTTTTGTCCTTACCGGTTCTGGAGTGCCAGTTTGTGCCGTACAATGCACTCGATTGGACTGATGGAAACCTCTGACAATAAAAGATTGTGAAAAGAACGATCTATTTCATATGATCCTGAAAGATCGATTTGATATGATTGGTTTCTTTTGAGCGTTACAGTTCAATTTGTTTGTTTTTACAGAAACCTGAAGAGTCAATTTGTTAATTGTCAAAGCAGTTGTTATTTTTTGTGAATGAACGAACGCTCCTGAGACACTTCCGCGTTTCTGAACGTAGTATTTCTACAGACACGATCCGATAAACGGAAAGGAAATTTCTTGTAATTGTGCACGACGTTGACTTCTTTCACAATTTAAAGTAAATATTGGCTCTTTGAATTAATCTGCGATAAAAAGTAATACGTTTTCTTGTCTGAATAAATTTGAGCTCTCGGGTTCGAAGCATGTAAAGTGGTGTCTTATGCGAATATCCTCTTTTCCCCCCGCCTTACATATTGCAGCCTCCGATATCGTCTGGGCGCCTGGGGACCCGTCTGCTGGTATATCACTGCTTGCAGCCTACCCAACTGACCAACGCAACATGTCCACTTTTTGTATTTGCCATGACTGTTCAATATCAGTGTTGTATGTCTTGTAATTTCTTACAGTGTACATTTTTATTAAAACATAGATAAGTATTTCTTCTGTGCGTTTTCTTTCAGATTCATGAAAATAATCCCCTCTTGCCATACGCGAGTTGAAATAGTATATTGAAATATTGTATATATGCATGTATGTAAGTAATATTGTGCACATTTTCTTACGAAAAGTCAAGCTCTTAGTGAACTGACTTTTTTTGTTACGTAAAACACATAACCCTCTGAAAATCACTTTGTTTTAAAACGATGGCTTTGAGGAAATTACTTACCTTCGGAGTATTTTTCGATTCTTCGCCTTGTGAGTGCATTCACTTTTTTCATTACGATACCTACGAGTGTTGAGAAGAATAGGAAATAAGCGTAATGGCTTGTTCTTTTTGAGTGCTGCAACTTGTAGCTGTAGTGGCAGTAAGAGTGACTAATAATTCGTATGTCTGTTCTATTATCCATTTGTCTGTATACAACCCAGAGTGCACTCATCCGTCGTAGTGATGGGCAGGAAATTCGTAGAGCGCGTGGGAATCCAGGTTGCGTCTTGATATATGACAGTGGAAGCGATAGAAGTGTGTGAGGTTGTAGGAGTGAGAGCGATACTTCATGGTCCAAAGTTGATTGACTTCTGGCTTCCTTCGTCGAGCTTCGTGCAGTATCCCCAGCGCATGTCTAAGGAAACTCACACTTCAAGTGTTACAGTGACGGCAATAGCATGACTGTTTCGATATTCATGTGGACCTTTTCAAAGTAGGGTGTTATTTAATGCGACTCCTTGGCAAATAATTACTCGTGCATTAATGAAGTCGAATGGAATAACAAAAAACTGAAGTCACTGCTCTTATTGTCCATTGCAATTTCACACGGTTACATGAAATATTTTGAGGTGTGGGCTAAGAATGCATATGTGAAAGGAAAACGTCTCGGTGATTAAAGTGGTAAAAAATAAATGCCTGTTAGCCGGCATAAATTTTATATTACGTGAGGATTCAGTAAGTTCTTACTCTCCATTAGTAAACTATTCACAGAACATGAGCGCAAAAGAAGAGCACACATTCCATTCGCACTTGGCGATAAAGCCATTTGAAAACAACGTTCGGTTTGGAGCAGTATTCTAGAAGCCGGCTGCTCTGATGCATAGTTTTCCATGATTTCTCCGATCACTACAAGGCGAATGCCGGATCAGTACTCTAACAAACAAGTCATGAACTGTGCGCGATCCTTCCTTCCTCTTCCTTGTCCTAACCTCCCTTACACACACTTACATTCAATACACTATCACATATGCCGTGAGATCCGTCGAGAGCTTAGAGCTGGTCCTGGCAGGAGCGGTTTTTTTGCTGGGGGGGGGGAGACCTGATCGG
This sequence comes from Gryllus bimaculatus, assembly GCA_017312745.1. NCBI lineage: Eukaryota > Metazoa > Arthropoda > Insecta > Orthoptera > Gryllidae > Gryllus > Gryllus bimaculatus. The sequence goes on from BOPP01000021.1 coordinate 5,885,221, forward strand.
GGAAAACTCTGCAAGCCGTCGCGTAGGTCGGCATCGGATCTCGCCAGCCAGCAGGCAAAGATCACCGCCGCCCCCCGAGGTGGAAAATGCACTACACGCACGCGACTACTGATTGTCGGCGTGATTGCTGGCCTTAGTAGTTGACACGCTCGGAATCACTAATCAATTAATCAAACAAGGTCGGACCTTCTGTTTCCGCCAATTTGAATCGTAATGTCACGCACTTCCCTGTGCGATTGTAACGTGCAGCGCCGCAGGCCTCGGGTTCGAGCCCATCGAAGCCCCCACAGCGCTGCGTGCGCGCGCCAGCGTGCGGCGCACGGACCTCCGCGGCGCCGCTGGCTACCTACCGCGTCGCTCCTCGGCCTCCCCTGCGCCGCGCCAAAATTGATGGACGAGCGCCACGACGTCATTAAGAGGCCAAATATAAAAATGTACCGTATAATTCCACGTTAAGAGTCATGTTTACTAAGGTAAACGAGTTAATGTATTAATCCTGCGATGTTGATCTCCGTTAGCGCTGTCACATCTGATGTTAAACAAACGGCTTCATTTGCATTTTAAATTAATGCGTTTAAACAGCATTAAGTGGGGTACGAGCGGCGGCCAGCGGGGCCGTTTGTCACTGGCCGGACGAGCCGGGCGGCGGCGGCGGTGGAGACGGCGGACGCGGAGCGGGCGGGCCTCCCTCAGTGGAGGCGTCGCGACGCCGCGCTGTCTACAGAGCGCAGACGCCGACGCCGACGCCCTCGCCAGCCGCACTTCCGCGATCGGCGTCTCCTCTGTCACTGTGATTGCTTGAAAGAATTGAATTGGAAATTCACCACATTTCAGGCGGCCCATTTAACTTGTTCACAAAATTTGCATTAACATACCGTATTTAGGAACTCTGATTTTGCGTTTTTTAAAAGGATTTTTTTAATTTTTTGGTCATTGTACGTATCGCCTATGAGATTACCGCCTAGTGTCGGATATGAAATAGTTTTTTTTTCATATTTGATAGTTTGAAGTTGGATCTACATGTTGTTTGCAATGGTATAAATTCGGAATCTTGTATTACTGGAGCCATAAAAATGCACCAAATTGTATCAAATGACATCGTGTATTTGCTGAAAAATTCAAATCTAATTAAGATTACTGTTATTTTTATAGTATGTTGCTGAGCACATAATGAATGGTTTTAATTTGTTCTGAAAGAGGTTATAAAAACACGATTTTTATGTGATCAATTTTTTTTAAAATCAAATTGTTTCTCAAAAACTGTTACGTAACTTATATGATATTGTTATATCGCTTACGTATATGTATTTGTATAATAAGTAAGCAATGTAGTTTGCTGTGAAATGCAAAGAGAGAGTTATTTTAAAAAGAATTGAAATACAAAATATATCTACCAAATATTTATTAGAACCACTTTAAAATTTGATTTTTTCAATTAAAACAATTGTTTGTCATGTTCCTAGCTCAAAAAAGTTTAGATTCTTTTGATGTTTAGCGTTTAAAAAATTTGCAGATTAATATCGTATGCAAAAATATGTGCGATTGTCGGTTCATTCCTCTGTCTAATTTGAAATATTAGAACTTGAGTTAATAATTCAAAGAGATTCAATGTATTCAAAGAGATTATTCCACAACTGATTATTTTAGGTTTTTGAATTTTATTATATCTTTTTCATTAATTGTCAGACAAATCGCAATAAAATTCAATACTTCAATGAGCAAGTAATAATATACAGATGTAAACCGGTTTATTTAATTTTCTTTCACAACTGTGTATTTTATTTACTTAAATGATGGGGTAATTTCACGACATTTACGTATCAAAAGATTTATGAATTGATATATTTATACGCCTTGAATCTTATTTCCATAAATTACAATGCTATGAAATGAACATTTTATGTCCATGTACATTCATATGAATGTAATCATGAAATACTGTTTCAGTTAAATTGTGTAAACTTTGAAATGATCGGAGATGAAGTTTAACAAGAAAAGGTAATTTTGGTATATTTCCCTCAAGTTTCATATTCTTTGAATTTATTGCTGTATTCATACTGTGCGTACGGTCACTAAAATAGTAGCTTTTATGGGTGATAATGTGCGGACAGTGAGCATTTGATCATTTTCCACCCAAATTTGAATCTCCCAGTGCTTCTCGAAATGAGTCCAACCCTACGCAGACTACATTTAATTATAACCAACGTAGAGTAAAGACGAAGCAAAAGGGTTTTGGAGCTCTAGAAAACGTGTACAGGTTGTTCTTTTCGCCCCATTCCATACAATTTTTATTGTTTCTTGACGATTAATAATTTAAATTTAAATGAAATATGACGTGTAAAGTACGCTGTTAGAAATGCGTGAATATAGAGAACGCGCTCTCCGCCTGATGCTGTTGTTCTCACTGCCAAACCCAACGTCTCCAGTCTTGCCGCAGCCTATTTATCTGGTCTGCGGGCAACTCCATTGGGCCGGTGATTTGTATTGGCAGTTGTGACGTTATTGCTACTACCTCTTTTTCGTGGTTGCTCAGCCAGAGGCGAGTCTTTCACTGTCGTTGGTCACCTAGTCAAACGTATCAACTTGTTGAATGGTGTGTTCTCTTTGACGATCTGGTTCTACTGGATCGATGGTGAGTGGGTTTAGTGATGTAGAGGTGAGTATCTTCTTATTCCAAAGAGGTAAATTTAATGCAACAGAAAGAAGATCCATATTCGGAATAGTATGTAACTTTTAATGATACACACACAAATGTTTACTTCTTTCACATACTTTTCCTTTGATTAAATTTCAATTCAGTACTTTGATATATTTAAATTACCTTTCACTTGTTAATTAAATCTAACTGTCATCTATTCTGCGAGTTCAAAAAACATATTTCAGCAGCTCGAAGAAATTAGATGTTCACAGTGAATCGAGAAAGAATAGACTTTGAGGCTGCATGTCTCGAACAAAAATGAAATTGAATTATCACGTATGCTATGGAATTAAAAAATACCCCTACTTCACCTCCTGCTGATCATCTTTATCCCGTACGCCTCGCCTTTATCAGTGCTGAAAATCAAGAAGGCAAATGCTTGAACTGTCAAACGAAAAAGAAATTGAAATGAATACATTAAGGAAAAGGAGAAGTCTTGAACTCCCAACGAAGAGATTGATCAACATTTAATATTTTATTACAGTCCTCAGTTTCTAGCCTTTTTGGAACATTCCTGAGATAAACGGATGTGGGTAATTCATAAAAATGATGATGATGATGATGATGATACAATTCGAAGAGAAATAGAGCAATGATAGAACGAGAGAGGCAGGGGAAATTGGAGAAACCCGAGAAAAGATGCTTCGAACACCACAAATTCCACAAGGATCGTGTAAACTCTGAACGCCGACACACAGGTAGAAGCTGAACAGACTAACCACTGCATCGCAGATCGCCCACATTGATAAAGAACATATCGACTCATCAAAATATTAAGAAATACTTCACAGAGTATTTTACAATGTTTGCGACCGTCACGGCACCCGCAGCTTTGGTCAGATCTCGATGAGTGGTTCGAATGCCGTGAAGGCTATAATGTTTTCGCCTTGTGATAAACCGGGAGAGATAGCTCAGAGCAGCAGCTGAAGTCACTGAGTGCCTCTGACAGGGACGCCCTCGTTTCGAGTACTGACTGGCAGGCACACTACATAGGTCGAATTCTGTCGCTGTCTGGAGGGGAATTCTAGAGGCCGGCTGCTCTGATCAGTTTTCCGTGGTTTCTCCAAGCAACACCAGGCGAATACCAAGGTAGTACCCTAACAAACGGGCCACGGACTGAGCGCGATCTTTTCTTCTTCTTACTTGTCCTATCATCACCGCTTACACACAATGACATCCACTACCCTACCACACATACCGGGAGCTAAGAGGACCGGTTGGTAGCTTAGAGATTTTCTCAGTTGGGGCGGTGCCCCGCTGGTGAGAGATACCTGATTGAGAAAAGCCTCTTGCTCGTATTTACTGCGACGCGTGATGCAAGGAACAATTTTTAGCTTTATAGGTTTACTGCAGTGAACCCTGTAAAGTTTTCCAACGAAAGACGTTGGAGATTCAGACAATAAATGAGCAAATCCTGAAGGAAATGACTGACTTACCCATGGAATGGGGTCTGCAGACGCTCGTGTTTGCCCAGGCGGGTCAAATGGTGCGGGAAGAACTTCCACATATCCCAGAAGAACGTGCATAGGCCTCTTACCACCTGGAAGAAATCTTTAACGACCGCCTCCCGCGTGGCGTACGGGTGTGTCCCAGCGGTGCGACGCGATGCAGGGGGCGTTGGAAGGGCGGCAAGGGACGCCGGGACATGGCTAACGACCGGCGGCGATGCCATCGCCCATTTGCATGCGGCCCCCGGCGCGGGGGGCGTGGCGTCGGCCGGCGCGCGACCGACCCCGCACGGACGCGCCGCGACACCGCCACTTTATAGCTCTGTTAAGCGGGTAATGAAAGGATCGAGATAAGTGCGCCGAGATAATTGTGAGGGAAGGAGCGGCGTTGTGTCGTGTAGAACACGCCACTCGGGGCGGTCTACCTGGTTGACTTCCCGCTGTGCCGTTCCCCCTTCAAGCCTGTAGCTCTGATTCGATTCATTTTACACAGTCGTGACTTATTAAAGTGAGTTTTTCGTTCCGAAAATCTGAGGAGATTCCTTCTAATAAGTGAAAATCATTAAATAATTACATTAATTTGTATTCTTCAGGAATAATGCAAAACACTTTTTAATGTACTTTTCATTCCATTGCAAATACATGCCACAAAAATGGGTCGGTAATAAATATTAAAACAGTTGTGGACAAATTAGCTATAAAAGTTTTATGTTATGTTTGTATCACTTTTCTGACTAATAAATTTACAGTTAATTCAATACATTTTAATTTTATGCCATTTTTTATTGAAGATCTTAATTCTTATATTTTAAATGTTGATGAATTCTTAATATTAAAACTAATTATTATTTTATCTTCTGAATTCTCTTTATTACGAAAAATAGAGATCAGCCTATTTTATTTTTACCTATGATGAATACCTATGAGAAGATGCAGAAATTCACATTCAAATAATGTATAAAACGTGTTTGTAATAAATCAATTAATCATATTCCAGCTTTTAACCATTCATAATTTTCTGCAGATTATATTTTCAGGAAATAATTATAACACTAATAAGCAAAGGTATTTGATCTTATTTTGCTTCATCAGCTATCCATTACGAAAATTTCAACATATCAAAATTAAATTGCTCAGCATACTTGAGCAATGTTTCAACACCTGAACACCTTAATGTAACAGCACAATAGAGGCCTTCTTTTGGAACAGACGTGACATACTATGAACAGAGTCATCTGGGAAGCTTCAGCAGCAGAATTTGAATTTGACCCAGCTATGTAGCCGAGATGAAAATTACTGTCATGGTTCGAACCTTCGGACAAACCTGTCAAGCAGTTGCCACTGAGCTATCCCCTCCAGTTCCTTTGATGAAAGAGTCGAATGGTCTTATCCTACCTTGATTATGAATGTCGCTTGTATGCTGTAGCAAGAGAGTTCTCCCAATCACCATGCATAACCTTTTCAACCCACTTCCAGCCTATGTGGCGCAGGGCTTTGGAAGGATTTGCGCTCAACAACGCGTTACCTCTGGGCGATGGGTGTGCTGAAGTGTAGCAGTTGTATGGTGAGTTAAGATGTGCATTTCTAGCACACCGTATAGCACCCTTGAAACTAGATCATTCTCTCAATTCCTCTCCCTTTTCCTTTATGCCGTGTGAGCGCTAATAAGTCCAGGCGAGCGACTTACGGGTCTAGCGTCAAGGCCAGGAGTGTCTGGCTCCCGACCTCTAAAACAGATCTAAGTGCAATGAACTCACGAGCTACGCTTGTCCCGTGGGGTATGCACTGCAATAGGAATGGGCCCCAGAGCTGCATTGTCACGATTTGTTCGGAGTCTGGTAGGTATCACGGTAGCCAAGCCGGAGGAGGGGACGTCTACTATGGCCTGGGACCTACCAAGACAAGATGTGCTATGTGATTATTCACTCTGTAACACTGATTTGTTAGCATTAAAATAAAATAAGTTCAGTTCTCTGTTTAATAATGCAAGGAGATTAGTTGAAGTTATTGCTGACTTAGAAAAATGTTGTTCTCCAATAGAATTTAGTTTTCATGAGTTACCATCTTATTCAAAGAATCAAGGTGCTTTTGAGAAAGCTGACAAATTATTTCTTCTACTAAATCTCTTAAGATTTGATTCACCTGGAGAGAGAACTGTGAAAAGTTTATATTGAGAACTGTCATAAACGATATAGTACTAAAGCGAGACACATGTTTGAAATGCAAATCGGGATTTAAACTAGTCGAAATGCGCGGCATAAAGAACGTTTTCTCCTCAACGTGTTATTACTCAACAATTACTCGGTTTTTTATCTACAGTTGAATGAAGTTACGCAAAAAACATTCAACACACAAGAATCAAAATGTTAAAAAAAATAGCGTGAAAAGTAGTAATATTTTGAGCAGTAAGGATGCACGCAAACATTTAGACGGATGAAAATGAATAACTTAAAAGTACTTAAAAGTTGCAACTTGCTTTAAAATTATGTTAGTAAACGCTCCCTAGGTGGTGATGCAACAGGCTCTCAGATGAAAACTAGTATCGCCTTCGAAATGAATACGGAACTACAATTCATAAACATTTCGTCACATTCGTATTTATTTAATTTTTAACGTAAATGCTTCCAAAAGTATATTACGCGATGACATTTGTACGGGTCATTATCCTTTACGTTCTTATCTTTTTCTCGAAGTAAAAATCAGGAAGATCTTAGATGTCTCTAAGAAACATATCCTAAAGACGAATATTTTAAACAATTGATTAGGTGAGAAATCAAATAAAACGCAAAATATACTTAAATGATTTAAATAGTTTTGATTGAGAATTACTTATGATTAATAAAATAAAAAACAAAAACAATAAAAATTATGTTCGTACAAAACCCAAAATTCTGAGATTTGGAACTCTCTAGCACCAAATCCCCATGTAGAAGTGATGAATATTCACCTTCATGCTTTCCCCTCGCTCTGCCCAGAGCTCTGGTGCAGAGGCGGCAGCGGAGGCGTGGGAGGCATAGTGGAAGCATGCGTCGGGGCGCCACCGTCGCGATGCGCGTGGCCTCTGCCGGCGGCGTCGCTCACTGCGCCGTTCGCTCCTTGCCCTTTTACTCCGCAGCCAGAATCGACAGTGTTGAGAGAAAAATCGAAAAAATTGAGCACCGCGTACGAATAATATTGAACGCGTATTGTATTTGTCGACAAACAGAAAGAAAATATAACTTCTTCGAGAACTTCTTCGAGAACTAACAATGTAGAACTTATAGGCACCTACCATTTCAAATACTCATATCTAAGGTCTAATCCATTTCAAGTGTTCGGATCTTCGTGTTGTCAATTGCAGAGAGACTATCATCATAGTTTGACTCACATCCATCAGATTCATGACAAAAAAATATACTTTTTATTGGTTTCATGAATCTCGTATTTCGCACTTATTTCACCATAAATACAAACAATAATGTCAACTATTCACACGTAAATGATTGTTCAATATACAGAATTACTCAAACTCTCTGTTTAGTTACAAATGTGATGTCTTACTACAGAAATGAAAAAAAATATGACGAGTAATGATCATGGAACGAAAACACATGAGATTAAGTAGTTAGTATTATTAGTATTATTATATATAAATTATTAATAATTATTATAACCAACAGATTATTCACAATTTGATCTTCACTGTGAAGATTTGGTGAGTGATTTTAAAACAAAGTATAACATGATACATGTTGTCCTGTGACCACTATACATTTACAAAATCAGTTGTAATGAACTTGATGGAGAGATTACAAATACATGTCAAAATCTCAATGCTTACATAATCTGCCAGTGCCAGCCTTGAGCTTCTAAAGTAAACATTTGATTTGCTAGCACCATAATAACGTCAATAAACAAATAATTGTGGTTTCAGTGATCAGAAAAAACTTAGAATTATGGAAAATATGCTTCAAGCTAGTTTACTGTCGCCATAGTAACACAACAAGAACAATATTGAAATATTGTTAAGATATTAGGAATAAAATAATCAGGATAAATATGATATCAGGAATATTATAAGACCCATAGTTCTAGTAGCAAAGGGACAAGTGAATGATGCATGAAGGAGAAGGGGGATGCTCTGGTAATTGGTCGTCAAGTGTAACATGTGTTTAGAGAATGACTTGAGCTGCCATTGGTACCAAATGTGTTTCAATAGTTTGTAGAATGACTTAAGATATTAGTGGGAACAAGTGTTTAATCAACTTTTACTGATATGTGTGTAAAAGTAAAATAGGTGAATATTATAGAGCTGCGAATCGTGAACCTGTAGATGTGTGTAAAGTAATCAGTTGAAATATTGAGTAAAACGAAAATGGGGAATTGGCTAGTGATCTTCATGTGAAGTTTAAGATTGGAATGTGACAGAAAATACTTCAGGAAATATAAAGATAGGGCTCATCGTGGTGTGGAGTGAGTCTACTAGTACGTGAAGCGGATGAGGTATCGTACTCATCTTCCAAATCATCACAGTAATTGACCACAACTGAAAGATAATCATAGTCAGTGAATTCTTTTATTTTACGTGTGGGCAGGTATAAAGCAAAATCTAGAGGGTAGAAATATTTAGTAGTGTTGTTTTCTGTTTGCCTCTTTAGTTTCTTTGTTTTTGTAGTAAAATTTGTTCTTAAAAGACAAAACATTTAATTTCCATTCTATCAAAGTAAAATGCCAGAGCAGCGTCATAGATGTACGTCATGGTAAATCATCAACCCTTAAAAATTCAGTTAATGTAGTTACTTAATATATGAATTGAAAGTTTAAAAGTTTTGTAATGATTACAAAAGTTAAGAAAATCGATTTAATATATGATTTTTAATTTATAAGACATTTGATTCACAAAACAAGCGTCTCTAAAATATTTTTTTATACTTCCATTCGATTCTCTCAACGATAATTTTGAATTAAAACAAAATATCAAATATCTTAAATGTCCACAAATTAAATATTATTTTTATATAATATGCACATAAGGTGTTATCCCCCATTTTTAATAAGGTAGTTCATCTTTGTGTGCGCACAAACATGGTGTGTAGATGTCGAGAGTTGGCGTGAATTCCTGCGCGCTGAAATGTATCAAGAATACTATTATTTACCAAGTAGAATGTACTGAAAGTGTGGACGTCTGTTGGTGAACGTAAAATGCATGGATAAACGCTCTCTCTAGAGACTGAAGTCGGCAGAGAAAAGCACTTGGACTAATTGCACATCAAGTAGACATTGCAGAGCAACTCATGCCTTTAACGCTTTAATACTTTCCTGGAATGACGACTCAGCAAGAATGCCCTACAGAGCCCCGCGTTTTAAAGATTTCCCTGAGTGGGAAACAGTATTAAAATTGCTTAGTCACAGGTTTCAATGTGTGGCTGTCGATTGAAAAATTACTGTAAATCTTGATTGAGCTCTCAAAATTCATTTTCCCACTTATTAGTGCTTTTGATTTCATTCCATTGTACAATGAATAGGTATGATTTCATTTTCTTTTGTGGCATGTGTTACTTCAATGGTGAAACGTTGATAATGGTATATGATTTCAGGCCTCACTATATTCGTACAATTTTATTCATTTCTATTATTTACTTATGTAAATATTTATTTGACATTTAGTTGTTTTTCATTTATACATTAATTATAAATTTAATGACAACATTTACGAAAATTTTTATTTTCTTCACATATTCCATTTAATTTCCACTCTGGAATTTATGTAATATTTAATAGTAACTTAAATTTACTTCATTAAAGTTCAGGAATATGTAATAACTTATTATTCCAACACATTTCTAGACAACTCATTGACTTCAGAGTTGCTCCTGTAAGAGTTTAATACTAGAAACTATGCTTACAAATATTTTAAAGATTAACATCTACGGCTGTCCTTGGCTCTGTGAACATGGACGGCTACGAATAAGAGGTAGACAGTATACGGGGGTTTTAAAGATGGTATGAAGTGGACAAGACTTCCATCTAAAGTCATTATGATATTTGGGTTTATCTTTTTCTGCCTTCAGCAAAGATTTACTACCGCCGCGCTTACCTTTATTTTCTGACTTTGCAAACGAGACAATTCGCGAATTTTAAACGGAAATAAGTTATGTTTCTGAAGTAGAACATATTCAACTCTTCCACATAGGTGAGCAAAAACTAGAAGAGAAAACATCAGCATAGACTTCTGTAAGTGTGCTACTGCTGGACAGGGAATTACTCCAAAGTCTTGTGTACCTCAAATTTAAAAGGATGAAAATTGAAGTTTGCGTAATATGACATAAAACAGTTCACTGCAACACACATTATAATCGCTCGTAAATGATAAGCATATTATGAGCTCGTAAACAATGCGACCTAGGCCCTTAAAACTAAATTTTGGGGCAATGGAGAGATACAAGTTTTGTGGGGGCATTGTTTTACAAAATGATATCTTTTTCATTTTTCTATTAGTTTTGGAGATTTAGTTCTTTTGGGTGGTCCTAATTCACAGCATGGGTGGTCAGAAAAAATGCAGAAATCTGAAATTCATTAAAAAAACATATTCGTGTGCAGCCAAACAAGGAGTAACGAACTACATTTTGGCTAAACTGGTCCCCTTTATGTTTAATTTTTTTTAATTAAAGAAATTAGATGAAAAATTAAAATATGAAAAATACAGAAATAATCTTTTCCGATCAAATTAAAGGAACTGTTTGATTTTCTGTGAATATTAATCGAAGCACTTAGCAACATAAGAATAGTTACTGTCTTATGGTACCGGTTACTATTAGGATGTAACGCAAGTTCAGGAGTTGGCTTTGATTTCCTCTGTGAAATAATATTCGCTTTTAAAACAAATCTTCGCACGATTCCAACTGGTGCACTTTGTTAGATTTGGAATAAATGTGTAACATAGTGAAATATTCAGACTTCAGTTCTTGAAACTCATGTTTCAGCTGACAGTTTCAGTTAATGTAGAATTAGTAGTACGGCTAATTCCCCAATATAAAAAGTAAAATATCGGCTGTAAAAATTTTATTAACACACTCCAATATCGAATTAGGAACAACTAGCTACTTTTGGCTTTTGAAAACAAAACTTTTGCTGACTTCCTGACATACAGCGATCACAGGTATGCCGTGCTTGACGGAGCCCACATGTGTCGGATGTATAACTGTCGCTGCTGCTTCATTGTTCGCTCCAAGAATCGCAAACACTCTCACAACCTGCGCGTCGCAGGCTTGGGGAGCCGGGCTTGCCTGTGAATGGGCCGCTTACGTCTTCGCCGCTGGAGCTGTGGAGGAGCCGCTTTTCCGGGTGCAGCGCGGCGCTGGGGGCCGCTGGCGACGTGGGGCGGCGAGGCACGGGCGGCGGAGGGCGGTGCCCTGGGGGCCTGCGCCCCCCAAATTGGATAAATCGGGCGCCTGTGCGGTCTGGCGTGTGGGGGGCGGGGCGCTCCGTGGGGGGCCCGCGCCCGCCCTGTATTCTGGCCGCCGCGCGCGCCGGCCCGCCGCCGCCCCCGCCGCTCGCCGGCGCATCCGCCTGCCACCGCACACTGGCACGAAATGCAAAGGCATGGCAAGAAATGTTTTAAATATATCAATAAAGCGATTTATTGATTGATTAGTGATTCCGGGCACGTCAACTGCTGGGGTCATTAGTTCGGAAGCGTAGTACGTTTTTATCACGGGAGGTGGCGGTGTTGTTCTCCCACTGGATGACGGGATAGAGTGCCCGCCTATCCGTCGGCTAGCGGGTTTTTCGCCAACCAGGTATCTCCCACCAACAGGGCACCACCTCAGTCGGGACTAGCTTTAAGCTCCCGATTGCTCTCCCGGCAAGTGTAGTAATGCAGTGAATGTAACTTCGTGTGGAGGGGAAGGTAAAGAAGTGAGAATAGGACAAAGAAGAAGGAAACATTGCGCGCGGTCCGCGGCCCCGTTTGTTAAGAGCATTATTCCGCCAATCGCCTGATGTTGATCGGAAAATCCATGGAAAACTACCGATCAAAGCAGCTGCCCACTAGAAGTTTCCTACAGGCAGCGGTTAAGTTCGATGTAGCTATGTTTAAACTCCTGCCACGATCGGACTGGAATCCATGGCCAGACACTGCAGTGACATCAAGTGACACAGTCCTGAGCCACCTTAGCCGGTAAATTAGCGAAATAACTCCATTATTTACTATGTGCGAAGGTGAGAGAGTAGGATTATGGCTTTATGACGTCGCCTTCCCTGAGCAACTGATCATCGCGGTGGTATAAATTCTGACTTCTACTGAATGGCGGATGATGATTGCAAGATGATGACGTTGATTGAAGAATCATCCAACATGGACCTGCAATCTTCGGCTCGGGTACGCAGACGATGCTCCAATCTTTTGCGTGCCAGAGGGCGGAAGATACATGTAAACAAAGAATATTCAGCAGCATCTTTGGTCTTTCTTCATTAGAAAGACGCATCTAGTAAAGTATGGCTCAGCATTTTTGAACATGAAGTTTAGCTGTTTTAAAAAATAACTAATACAGTTGAAATCCAGTGTCAGTGATCATGGTTAAAATTAAATAATTTACAATATCATTCTTTTTCTGAGTTTTGAGCTTGATGAAAATTCATCATTTTAGTAGACAAAATTAAAAACGTATATTCTCTCATTTAACGTTAAAAAGCACGTACCAAATGTGAGGGGTTTGACTGCAAATGTACCTCTTATCCACGTAACCTTTTTAAGATTGTAACTCAATACAATTGTGATATTTCAACAAATTTAGTTCATTAGTTAAAAAGTGCTATAAATTGTATTGAAACCGGCAAATAGTGAATGTGTTGCTAAAGATGGGCCTTCAGTCCGCCCACAGATCTGATGGCGCCCCTGCTCATCCACTATATTGTCTTTCGCCTACCAATAATCGCGCTATCTGAAAATACTTCGCGAGAGGACCACTTTCCTGATATACGCCTGCGTCCATTACAAAACAAAATCAAACCTCTAGTAATCCCGTTCGTCTCATCGTGAATTTACCAAATCTATTCATCTTACGCTCTTAATCCTCTGAAAACCTACCTACCTTTTGTTCCTAAAACAAATTATATTCTTATCTCGTTTTTAAATTGCTCATACTTCGTTTATATATCTTTTATTCCACGTGAATGTGAATGTGAAATTTATCAGATAATTCAATTTCTTCTTAAAAATTATTGGCGTGGGATGTGCCTACACTTTTGTTGGTTATGTATATTGCATTCACTTCTCTCTACGAATCCCCAACAATTCAGTAATCATAGAATTCAGTTTAATGATGTTCATTCGAGAGATTATAGCCAAATGTGACTTTTGACGCAAGATATTTATTTTGAAGGTTGAGTAAATACTATGGGTAGGAGAAGGTATTAGTGGAAAGGGAAAAGAAACCTTGTCAAAACACATTAAAACATTGTTCTTGCTGCTGGCTATTAACCAGTAAGTCAACTCATTTTCGTTTTAGGTTTTGTGTAAAGCATGTGTTACACTGAAAAATGTCCTGTAAGAATTCTCTTCAAGTGTGTTCTAACATCTACATGATTCGCTATGCTCCCTACAAATTTTGATTAGAGCAATATCGGCCACCTAAATTTGCATTTCCGCTGGATATTCACCATTAGAAAACAATGCAAAGATGTATGTTCAGGAATATTCTTGGTGCCAGCTGTTTTCACTTTCAATCGTTTTTTTCTCAGTACTATTTTTGTTAATAGAAACTTGCTATTGCATGCTTCTCTCAATTTTATATTAGTATATTTACATACTATTTATATTTTATTTTATTCTGTGTAATAAAATGTATCAATCAGAATGTTTTTATTGATTAACGGGCAGCCGAGGGCAATTGATTTACGCGTCAAATTACTCGTTTGACTATGCTCCTTCATTTGCTCTTAAGTGAACTTTATTCATCAGTACAAAAAGGCGTTGTTTCCAGGTTAGAATTCTTTATTCCTGGTTTACATTAACAATCACAAGTCATCAAGTCAACTTGGAGGAGGTGATGTCAAATTTATTGGAGAATCCGGAATAAGAAAGTGAGAACAATATTTTGTGTGTGCACTGGTTTTGTTTGCAGAGATCATGGTCTCGCTGAAATTAGGTGCAAAAAATGTAGAAAGTTAGTCCATTGAATGCATGAAGCCATAAAAATTACCATTCATTTATCGTTCACTTTCAAGTAAATTCTAAATTTGTAACTTTTTTAAGTTGTCAAAAAGTGTACAAAAAAACAAATTATAAACACTAAAAGCTTATTACAGTTAAATTTATGACTGAAAGTATTTAGTACGATTAGTTCAAAACCTCTATAACTAGAATATCATGATAATAAATGCGTACATAAACTGTTTTTCTAATTTTAAACTCACAAAGGTTTTTGCTTAATTGCGTGTTCTTTTACAATAAACTAAACTCTACTTAGTAGATGTCTTGTCGTTTACGGGATTCGTTAAGCTTATTATTTAATATTATTCTACTTTGTGTCATAAGGAATATTTTTCAACGCGTTGTTTCCCGACCTTCTTACACGAATTCTTTTCGGCTCGGATTAGGTTCGTTTGGGTCCGGCAACACTTACAAATCTCTCACGCCACGCCCCCTTCGGACGCGCCTCCCGCAGTCGTCCGCGGGCCAGCATTTTCCCATCTCCTCCCGCTGCCCCGCGGGCCCCAGTCGCTCGGCAGCCGTCAGCGACCCGCCGCCGACGCGACGCGACGCCACGCGGAGCGCTCACCCCGCGTCCCGTCTGCGGTCTGAAAGCCACACCCGCCGGTCGGCTTCCCTGAAGAAATCTGCCTAATAACTTCATTCATCCTTTTTCAAGAAGGACGCACGCTCTGCGATCTCTCGAGGCCGCACGCTGCTGGAGAGGAAGGTAGGGCAAGGTCTACTCTGGAAGGTGCGTATTAGGGAGGGATCGAGTTACAATATGCAATCAGAACGAATGAGGCCCGTCATACCCGCAAATCACTCAAACGTGATGGTCAAAATTATAGAGTGATGAAAATTGTCTTTATTCCTTGAGCGTAAAGCAATGTTCGTCATATTTCATCCATTTTACGCACACTTTCAGGATGCTTCACATCTACATCGTGCAATTTTGCTGAGTGTTTCTGGCTATGAAACAATATCTCATATTTTCTGAACACTTATAGAAAGCTTATTGATTGTAATCCTAAGGAATAACCTTTATAAGATTGAATACTGAATTAAATATATTCCGGTTCGCTCTAAAGAAAGAGTATTAAAGCCTGTGTTAAGGAAATATCACAATAACACACGTGTTTATAAAATCTCCAACAAGCTATCAGCATGCGGTAAAGTCGTGTACATGTGCCTAAATAAATATATAACGCAATATGCTTCTCCCAACACATTTATTTTGCCGTTATTTTCTTATATATCTCTCCTTTAGAATTAGAAGCGTTAGGATTCCACCGGAATACATTTTTTTCTTTTTTGGAAGAATATCTGTTGAGATGCTTATAAAAATGTTATCCAAAACAGTTTATTAAAAGTTAGTTAAGCGAATTTTAAATGTATATCGCAAGAACTACCATGTCAGATTATTTCGCCAAAACAGTGAGATTTCTCTGAACTGGAAAGAAATGCATTACATAAAATGTCACGAAGTGCATTGATTCCAAGCAAAATCTCTTGATAACAACAATTCTCATTGTCGTTATCGGGCCACTAATTTTCACGGTTGTAAACCGATTAATGATTTTTCTGGCACGTATTTAAAATGTTTAATTATTACTTACATTGGATTAAAAGATTGGTTTTGCTAGCGAAAATTCGAACAGTTGTTGAAAACCTTCAAATCGCGTCTCTATCGGAGTTGAAGCTGTGATTGAACTAATAAAAATGACTTTCTAAATTTGATAGAACATACTTTAATTTTAGAAATTTTATTTTATTAAATATTGTCCTACTAAAATATAAGATTACGGATTTCAGCCGTATCGAGAGTGTTTTGTTTTTTGTCTATAGTCGCCTTTTAGGAGGTAATCTTGAAACCCAATTAGGGACAACAAAATAAAATAATCGCGCTTTCTATCAGTTTATGATGTAGTGCCTACTGTCGCTCGTGTTTTGGATAAAGTGGAAAAACGCTCTCATCAACCCTCTTCGTCTCTCAAGAAATGCCCGTGAACAATGAAACATCTCCCAGCGAACGTGTAAAAAGTAACATGTAGGTTTCATCTTTCCCTAGCAAACAGGTCCTCAGCAGCAAAGACAAAGACGAAAAGAAACGATAAACGAAACGATAAAAAGACAAAAGATAAAATGCAAGCAAAGACCAAATGAAAGCGAAATAAAAACAAAATAAAAGAAAAGGTAGAGGCGAAGACGGAATGAAGGCCAGGTGGAGACAAAAAGAAAGCAAAGGCAAAGGTGGAGGCAGAGTCGAAAACGTGCGCAAGTGCAATGACGAACTACACGAGTTGTTCGAGAAGTTTCGAGCGGGCGGTGCCGGAGCCGGTGCCGGTGTCTGGGTCGCTGGGCGGGGGCGCGGGTGCGAGTCCGGACAGAGGGTGGGACGCGGCGTCGGCGGTGGATGCCCGCGGCCGGACCACCCAGGAGGCGTGCTCCGCCGCCGCCTCCGCCGCTCCCGTCGACGGATTTACTACCTCTATTAGCCGCATTTCATAATTTCTACATTTCACACGCCGCGCCTCAGTGGACGGGGCGGCGTGGGCGGCGGGTGCATGCGGGAGGGGAAAAGGTAACAAAGACCGAACAACGTGGGACGGGGTTGGAACACCAGACGACCGTGACAATTCCATCACGAAGCGAGGACAATTTGCCTGAGAAGCAGGTTAAGCCAGATCAATTTTCTCTTCAATTGTACCTTTTAGGAAGAATGTTGTTAGTTCTTTTGAAAATGTATAACATCCATGTCAGAGTGTACGATGTTATCCAATAGGAGTAATTTATAAAATGATCCTGTCATGTATTTTTCTAGAACTTTTTTCTTGTCAAGGAAAGAAATAGTTACGTATCGTGTCAGAAAGTAGGGGTTTAGTACTTCTTAGAATGTTTGTTCATTGCCTTGTACCGGGTGAGTTGAAAAAAGTCAGACAAGAATCATTTTCCTATTAAAGCTCATACAATGTTGCGTACATTGCAAGGAAGGACCACAAGAGCGTGACAAGGGGATTGTAAATAAAGACCAAGGCGTGTTTCTTGATAGTGATAAACGTTGCTTCCTCTTCGGGACTCTCAAATCGAACACAGCACTTACGGAGCACAAGGAAGGAGTGCTTATGCAAACAGCTTATCTCCCAGAATAGGTTGTCTTGTAATTCGCATCCAAGACGAGGCTACGCTCAAGAGTTCATTCACGATCTTTTTATGGAAAGTAAGTTCAAACGTTACAAGATTACGGTTCCCTCGTACACGATCCCACGGAGTACGTAACCAAGGAACAGCTACTCCTCCAGCGTTTTACAACCATTCAGGTCTACCTTATAAGCTCCATGCAATTGATGATGATTGTCAGCATACGCGTACAAACTTCGAGTGCTTCCGAAAGAAACACATGGGTCACGAGAGTTTGTTACAAAAATAAGAACAAAAACAGAAAGTTGCTAGTAATTTCTTGCGGTTGTCTCAACACGATTGCATTCACTCATGTAGTGTAACATTTTTTCAGTATGTAACTGGTTAGTGTGAATGATTCTTTGCGCCATTTATGAAAGCTCATAATAGAAAAGTCTACTTATATATTGTAGTTTATAATTTTGCTGCATAACGTAGTCTACAATATTCTTTGTCATTTAATGAACCTACGCACAAATCATTGCTGCCAAGATGTACTTCACCAATCGCATACCTTATAGGAATAAGAAATGTAGACACAATATAATGTAGGAATAATGTTGGATTTTCTATGAAAAAATGTTGTAATTGCCTTTATAAGACAAATGTCCCCCCCCCATACTTTCCCCCATTCTCCACTCCCACCGGGAGCCCCCACTCCACTCTGAAGTCTTCGCTCTGCACTCCCTTCACAGAATAACGAATTCAGAATAACGTTGGGAGCGGATCTCTGTGATTTTGTATATTTTTTCCGTTGCTTCAAAGCATAGCTAAGTAAAATTTCTTGAGATTTGGTTACAATTGGATGCTTTGTAGATTATTTTGTTAGTGCATATTTGATCGATTTTTCCTCTTGGGACATTTAGTGTAATTGTAGCGTGCATATTTTGCATATTTCTTTAAGTAAGGACTTATTTCTAAAATGCTTCATGTTTTCATAGAATATATTTATTAGTGAGTGTTCATTGATTAGAAAGATGTTGTCACAGTTTGCATTATTTTTCTTTTATATAGATGAGGAAATAATTTTACTTCTTCATATGTAGGATATTTCTTGATATAAAATTGTTTAAACCAGATAGAAGAAATGCAACAAGACATACACTGTACTTCCTAAATTGAATATTTACTTCAGTTATTTCTCCCGGGAAATAAGGCAGGTTATATTATGTTTGCACAAAAATTTATCTTTTCATTCCAAGCATGCTTCTCCTGAATTTTATCAAGAAAGGTTTATAATGAAATATTGTTTATTTTATTGCACATTAAAGTGCACATTTCAAAATTTTTAGGTCATAAATGCATATTTTTAAAAGCATATTTCAAGATGTTTAAGGCATACCACTTCTCTCCCTAGTGATAACCATTGATAATATGAATATGAACACATACATTAAATAGTAAAATCATATTTTATAAATATATATACATACTAATCGTTTTCCTTCTAACGTAATTTGTTTCTTGACCCGTTGAAAATATGCTACTAAGTTTCTTGAGTTTGTGTCATAAATGATAAGATGTCATCGCTGAACCCTTGCGATTACAGCGTACAAAAGGAAGAGTTGAAGAACAATTTAGAAAAATACAACATATACCTGAATGAAAAATTGAAACCCCCAAAAAATATTGTTTCATGTCGTTCAATGCATATTCTCAAAGACGAATAAAATGTAGGTTTACCATTTCTGGAACAATATAATCACTATTCACTGTGAACACAGATTTCATCATGTTTCTAAAACTCTAATTGAAATGTTTTATATTTACCAACACCTGGACATTAAAATTTTATGCTTTAACCATAAAATCTGGTAGTGATAGCAAATGATACCACATCTAGAGTTACCTACCTTTCAACTAAAAAAACATGTCATGAAATTTGGTTGAGTACAAAAGTCATTTTTTCCCCTAATTGAAAACCTTGTTTTAAATACAAAGATATTTCATTTTTATTGATATATTTAATTGTGTTTATGCCCTTATGCTTTTCTCGCTCTGCTCTTTGAAAGGCCTGAGGCACTTCAGCATGTTTTCCCCAGAGGTTTGTGTTTAAATGAATGTGTTCTAAAGCATTTTGAATACCTGACTTCAAGACCTCGATTACCTCTGGTTTTGAAGGATAGGCATATTTAAAAAGAAGAAAATCAGAAGAAAAAATCTGTGATTTGTGAATTAGAAAAAGTGAGGGAAGAAGAAGGTGGAATTCCACCAATGTTGATAAAACTTCACAATGTTGATAAAACAATGTTGAGAACTTCATTGTGGTAAATGGTGATGTGAATAGGATGTTACTCATGCAAATGTCAATACTCCTAATTGGGAATTGGTCCTGCAATGCTCTTTAGTTCCAACGCCCTTGCTGTACATCCGCTCTCAAGTCTGCTGTACTCCTTTCCTCATTGCCGTTGTTCTCTGTCGGCCACCGCCTCCTCTGCCATCCTCTGCCGCCGCCGCCGCCGCCGCCGCCGCCGCCGCC
>BOPP01000021.1:5905221-5916093 GCA_017312745.1 Gryllus bimaculatus
AGAGAGATGTTTCTTCGCCTTTCGCAAGCCAGGAAAAGATCTTGAGTCCTGAAACCATTACAGAACGGCAATAAGTTCTCCTTCCCCTCAATTTCAAGATTTCTGAAGGCTTCTACTAAAGAAGAACCTAAAAAACCCCATGTAAATCTGAAGAAAAGACACCGGATTTGCAAACCCCCCAAAACCCCAGGAAAAAAATATTTTTTTCCCCAAATTTTTGGTTTTTTTTTCCCCAGAAAAGCACAAAAATTCACTCCTAACAACTCACCAAGCCTGGCCCTAAGGCTTACCTGAGTACATTTGCACAGAGCCTTCCAAGGAGGAAAAAAACATACTTTGGCTTGCAATTTTTCTGGATAATTTGCACCAGCCGTACGACAGAGTCTGGCATACCGTCTGTTTCTTTAAAATAAGAACAACTTGGGGGTCCCTGAAGTATATTCAGAATATTATTTAAAGGCTTTATCACTGGATAAAGAAAATTTAAGGTCAATATTAATCACTCCTTTCTAACTCTTCGTAATATCACAAGGCCGGAGTTCCTCAGGGCTCAGTCTCTCACCTATTTTATTTCATATCTTCGTGAGTGACATACCGCAAGTATTCCAAACGTGGAAACTGTCTTTTTTCGCTGACGATACTGCAACTGTTTTCAGCAAGCTCAGATATTAACCTAGGCAATAATAGATCCAGAATAATATTAACATCCTAATACAATGGGACAAAAAACTGAGAATCGCAATCAATCTCAAATGTCAGACTCGATAATTTACTTCTTAGGAGACTCAAAACCCTCCATCTGAAAATAGATGACACCGAATACTTGGAAAAGTGAACAATAAAGTATCTTGGAGTATTTGTTAGACAAAGAAACTTTCCTGGAACCCGCATATTCACGCAGCTATCACAAATCCAATACTATAAATATTAAAACCTATACCCTATTATTAATCAACATTCAACACTCAATACAAATTGCAAGATTCTATTATATCATCTATTATCACTACCCCACACTAACTTAGCTTGCCCAGTGTGGGGAAACGCTGCTTTTTCCACCACGCCATACAAAATTGCAAATTCCAAAATAAAGTCTCGAAAATGCAATTAAAGGCTCCATGGTTTATACCTAACCAACAATCACAGAGAACTCCAATGGAAACAGTGCTCGACAGCATTAAAAAAGCTAAGCAAATAATTACTATTCTTCCCTTCCTCATCTCATTCGCCCCTGGAAAAAATTTTCCCCCCCAAAACCCCCCATAAAGGGTTTCCGAAAACAGCACACATCCCAACCGAATCAATCCAAATTTCCCAAAGAACATGCCTTAAACCTCCTAAACCAATATCATCCCGTATCTAATAGAATCTTTCACGTTCCCTTCCTAATTGCTCGATAGGGCCAATCTTAACAACTTACCCCCCTCTCCAAAAAATCAAAAATAAAATCCCAAGCTGCTTCTAGAAGGCAACCCAACGAATTAAACGAGTCAGAAATATCTAACTCTCAATTTGTCAGGAATGCCAAATCCCAACCAATGTCAGTATGTAAAACCGGAAAACCCTCGAAAGACCTTTGGTCGAACGAGAAGAAATAAATAAAAAAATCTGTTTTCTAGTAAAATTTCGCCTGAATCATTTACAAACAAATCATAAGAAATTCATGAGGAGATTTTCTTTTCCATATCAAGAAAATGCAATAATCGTATGTATCAATTGAATGAATAAAAATCTCTGGTCGATGTAAACAGTATATGTTATTCTTACATGCGAGGTGAAAATTAATTTGTAACATAATAAGCATTTTTTTGTAAACGAAAAGCAATGTTATATTTCCGGATCGACATATGCATAATTTTAGGGATCACAGAAAGTGAAACATGTTGGTGAAATATGTATTCTACTTTTAATCTGTCGCAAATCTAAATTTACGTAATCTTCAAAAATAAATTCTGTAATAAAGAATAGAATTCTTATAAGTAAGAGAATTGTTTTCAATGCAGTTGTGTGTTGTGGTTGCGAAATAAAAAACAGTAGAAATCTTTGTGTTCAGTGCAATTAAAGAGACAGAATAGGCAGGATTGTTGGCATGTCTAAAGAATTTCGGAACATTCGAACACACGCCTTCTCGTTCGGCGATATTAACGTACCTTGTAAGAGTGGGAAGGTCTTGTAAGAGCGGGAAGGTCAGCCCAAATAGCTAGGGGTCGAATGAAAAAGACAGCTTCCTTCCAGGGAAGGACGCGAGGTTCAATTCAATGAAACACGATATCACTTTTGGTGGTTTCTAGTATTCAAGATTTTGGTCGCCGCCTATTCTGCAACACTTTTAGAACCTTGCTTGGCTGTCATAGCGTACTGGCTATACTCGTATCCGCGCTCTAGTGACAACCCAGACCACCGATCCTCTTCCGTATCACGACTAGAACATATGGTCACGAATCTATATACTGTCCTGGGCTGACGATGCATGCGAATGCCATCTCTAAGCCTCCAACCTTGCTCATCAAGAATTAAGGCAAAAGTTTCTTAAAACTATGGGGCCTCGATGCGCTAAATTTTAGAATAATTACTATACACCAGTGCTTTAACTATAGGGTTTTTCGAAAAGTTTTAATTGCATTAAGAATTATTAGTACTGATGTTATGAATATTATAGTGTATGAATTATATTTACTCCCGTGGTGAATGACAAGGTTGTTTCCACCCTTGCGGTGTGTAGCACGGGGCAACAAATGAAATGCTTAATTCGCTCAGTTGACCACCTCATCACCATGAAAGCAAGAATCAAGGCAAGCTCTAGATGTTTCAAAGAAAGTTTTGATAGTTGGAGGTTAGAAAATAAATGATATATTATTTGCTGTTGTGTAATTAAGATATTTAATTTTTATGTACGCACCCTCTTTTCTTCACAAAATAAAAATTTTGTGATTTGACAGGCCATCGCTAATCGAAAAATTCAGCTTCAACGTTTCTTTACGCCATACGCTGCTAAGCTTCGGGGCTTCGTTGATTAACTAGGATGAAAGAAGAGCACAACTTCGACTCATAAGTAAACTTGTCATCACTGTACTATATGAATGTAGTTGCGTAGTATAATATTATTAAAGTAAAAAGTTCACAATCTTCATCATCTCCATAGAATAAGTTACTGCCGACGGAATTCGTGAAGATAGTTAACAGAATACAGATACAGTAAATTCATGGAAACGTTTTTAAGGTTTCCTAAATTCTAATATAATAGTCACATTTCCATTCTCTTGATATCCTTATCTCACACTTTTGGTTGATATCTCATTTACAATTTAAGTTGATCCAAATTTCTGGCAAAATTAAAAAAGTACCAATTTCTGTAGAACATATTTTGAAGTTGAGCGTCTGAGTCCAATTAGAAAAGTCTGTCGAGAAACCCTTTGTTCACGTAGCGAGGTCACGCAAGCGTGTATATGTGTGTAAAGAAGAAGTTAGAGTCAGAAGAGAATGGTAACAATACCAAAAATAGGACGTTACTGGAAGAAATGGGATAACGAGGGTAACGCAAATACGTTATATAACCTTTGTCATTGAAACAAGAGCTCTATACTTATATGTTTAATATGAAAGAAAAGAGAAAAGGAAGTTTAAGGTGAAAATGATGTAATAAAATTATTCAGAAGACCGGAATGGGAAAGACAAATTGCAACAACCGAACGTTATGCGCCGTGAATGGAATCTGTGGTGTTCATAAAAATATTGCATATGAAATACGCCTTGTTTTAATCACCAAGCTCAATGAAGGACCAAATATTAAATTCGGTTATATAACTTTTGATCGTTTGAACAAACATTCAAAAGGTGTATTATGTTTAATGTGTAGTACAAAACGAGCTAATAAAAATTTCCTTTCAAGAACCGGAACTTGAAGAAGAAACACAAGTGCGGGAGGCAACACCAAAATGGAGATTAAGACTGCTATACTTGATTTGTTAGATCATCCAACCAGCTCAGAGCGGAGCCATTACCGATGACTCCCAGTCACTCTCAAATAGTAGACCTTAGGATTCGACGGTGGCGAATAACATAGTGCCGTTTCGTCTACATAGTAATGGACACCTCCTTGACTAAATAATAATACATCCTTCAGTTATGCAACATTTTCATTATGTATTATTATATATTACGCTGTGTATGTGTATAGATATTATATATGTATATTATAGTATATATATAATGTATATATATATATATATATATATATATTATATATATATATATATGTATATCAACACACATATTATATATACCACACAATCATAACAAATATCTTTTTGAAACTACACAACTATAACAATCTGTCGTAAATACAATCTTTCATGAATTCTTTATTCTCCTTATCATAATTGCTACAAATGCACACACTCTTTTGCATGCATGACCAAGTTTCACACGCTAATCATTATTCGGATATCTCTCTTCTTTAAACACAAAACGTGGCCTTCTAAAAATGGCAAATACAAAATAAATGTTCTCGTTTTACGCTACTTTCCTTCGAAGACACTGCTAACTTGAACAGTCGTGCAGTTTCCATTCAATCTCCGTTTCCAAGAAATTCGGTCCATTCAACGATGTTCACGTCCTACACACACGTAATTATATTTCCTTTCTAATTGTATATTTATTTATCTTCAAACATCCTGAACATTTACTATCTTTCACAGCTCGGGCAATGCAAAATATTCTTCCCCGCAACCAAATAGCTTTCATTTAAAACATCTTGACTCTCACCCTGTCAGAACATCGTCCTGCCTCGTTTTTTTCATCTCGCGCCACCTAATTCTGTCCCTCATCTCACACGATCTCACTGCTGATTGGTCACCCGACCACCATTTAACATAGAATCTGTTTGTATTTATTATTTACTGCTAGTAACTAACTTCTTAATTCTATTTTCTGACGCACAGTTCTGCTCACGTTTCCTTCATGGAAGCATGCCAATCATTCCATCCGTCCAAAGCCAAATAAAAATTCAGACCAATACCGACAGTTATTGCTCGAATAAGACTTACTAACCATCTCTGTCCTAAAATTTTTCGAAAAAAGTAATACCTTCCAAACGGTCTTAAAAAGCACCTACAAACAACAAAGCTTATCCAAGAGAGGCAGTTTTGATTCAGCAGATCATATATCCACACAACTCAACTCCTTAGAATCACAGAACATCTCAACACAGCATTTCAGAAAAAACATCATACAATACTCATTTCACCTCGACATAACACAGGCAATTTTTGATATGAGTCTGCGCACAAGGCACTAATTTATAAATTAAAGAAAATAGGCACTCCACATTAACATCACCTCAGTATCCAAAACTATTTATCCAACCAGAACCTTTGCAGTACAATCAACAACTATCAATCAAACCCCAGGTTAATCAAAGCAGGATTACCCTCAAGGTTCCCGCCTATACCACACATGTTTTAATCTCCTATGTAGGCAGACATCCCATTGAATGAAACAGTAAAAACCGCACGCTTTGCAAGATAGACCACTTATCTTCTTCCACGCCACTTCTCTAATCAATATTAACAACCACATCAGCCTGTATCTAAACAAAAATGAAGTTGGTCAATCCAAATTAAAATAAAACTTGAACGCCAAACAAAACTGCAACTAAAATATTCCTCTTAAGACATACACTTCACCCAACCCACTCACTTTAATAATGAGCCCATCATGGTATCCTCCAAATAAACCATAAAATTATTGGACTGCACATGAACCAAAATGAACTGGAACAGCACATAGACATCCAAAATATACAAAACGCAAAAACAAATTGGCATCAATTAAAAACTCTCATAAACAGGAAAATTACCTCCCATTCACAAACCAGCAATAACTTTACTTTCAAAACAATAATCAAGCCCTACCTCTTCTCTACGCCTGCCCAGTATGGAATCAATGCTCGCAATAAACAAACATAAACAAAATTCAAAATGTAAACAAGAACAATTCCTCCGTTACAATCACTAATGCCAGCCCTGGTTCATATCTAATCATCATTACATAATGAATTCAACCTCGATCCCATCGAATGCACCCACATCACTACATATCCACAATTTCTTACTCAAATACTTACTCACATATTCCAACCTTATCTTCATCTCAATCTTTGCAACAAAACCCCATCCATCCACTCGCCATAACAAAATTAAATACCCATGTCCACATATTTTTGGTAAATTGTTCCTCAGCTCTGGAAATAGTTTCTTATGAGGTTGCCCTTAGGGTTTCCTCAGCCTCTGTAATACGTTTAAGTTAGGATACAGTTTTGGATAAGTTTAAAAAAAAATTTTTTAATAAAGGAAGTCAATCAATACATATGTAGTGTTATTAAAAAGTGACTAATGTACTAAACAATCAAAATAGATAATTAAAAAAACGTTTGCCTTTCACTGCATTAATTTGTTAACATATTACTATTTTCCCGCACTATCAGTTCTTTTTGTCCTTTCTTAGTATTCTTTTCCAGAATAAAGCTCACCTCGGTTCTTTTAATGCTACGACCTATTGGGTTGCTGTCGTCCGTACTTACAATTACGGTAATTTATTTGTGATAAACCCATCAGTTACACTCACTTACACTACAACATGTCGGAAGACCGGATGGGGTTTTAAAGCTCGTCCCGGCTGGCTTGCGGAAGCTTTCACTGGGGGAGACACCCGAGAGAGAAATGCACGCGCAAGCCGACGTGTAGGTCGGCACCGGTTCTCATAATGCAGCTGGGTGGAAACACGCATCTCCCGTGAAACACACTCCTACACTAAGGGGCCTAACAACCTATATCGTTCCCGGAAACACCAATCAAATCATCAAAGCCAGCCTGAATATGCGTTCATTTGCGAAGAGAAGGAAGGAGGAACAAAGTGAATACATATCAGACGCAAGAAGTTGACAAAACGAAGCGCAAATGAGGGAGAAAATGCTTGAGCGAAAGTCGACGCGGCTGTGCATGCGAGGGCCGTGGCCGGGGCCGGGGCGGACCAGGGGCCGTGCAGCGGGAATGAGAGCGCGCGGGCGTGGGAGGGCAGCAAGTCCGCTTAGCGTGGCGGAGGACCATGAAACGAGACGGCTGGGGCGGGTCCTGGCGGGGCCGGGGCGGGCGAGGGGAGGTTGGGCGGTCGAGACTGCGTGCGTCCCTTTGCTCGGACCGCCGGCCGCCGCCCCGCCGGGGCACCCGGCCCCGGTTATAACGCCTCCTTATGCTATGCCCATGCTAATGTGGTTCGCGCCACCCATGACATCCATATGCACTGGGGCGATTGGCGAATGGGCAGCAACCTAATTGAGCAATCGCGCTGAGCAGACGGGCGGCCCGCAGGCTCCCGGCGGGCGGCGGGCGGCGGGCGTTTGTAGGTGCTTTTTAAGACGTTGGAGTATTACTTTTTCGAAAATTTTAGACAGAGATGGTAGAAGTCTTATCGAGCAATAACTGTCGGTATTGGCTGAATTTTTATTTGGCTTTGGACGGGATGAATGATGGCATGCTTCCATGAAAGGAAACGTGAGCAGAAACTGTGCGTCAGAAAATAAATTAAGAAGTTATTACTAGCAGGAAATAAAAAATACTAAACAGATTCTATGTTAAATGTGTGTGACCAATCAGCAGTGAGATCGTGTGAGATGAGGGACAGATGTAGGTCGCGCGAGATGAAAAAACGAGGCAGACGATGTTCTGACAGGGTGAGAGTCAGATGTTAAAGTGAAAGCTATTTGGTTGCGGGAAGAATTATTTTGATTTGCGAGCTTTGTAAAGATAGTAAATGTTCAATGTTTGAAGATAATAAATATACAATTAGAAAGGAAATATAATTACGTGTGTGTAGGACGTGAACATCGTTGAAATGGACCGAATTCTTTGGAAACGGAGGATGAATGGAAACTGGACGACGTTCAAGTTAGCAGTGGTTCTTCGAAAGGAAAGTAGCAAAACGGAGAACATTTATTTGTATTTGCCATTTTAAGAAGGCCACGTTTTGTGTTAAAGAAAAATATCCGAATTAATGATTACGTGAAAACTTGGTCATGCATGCAAAAAGGGTGGGATTTGTAGCAATTATTTGATAAGGAGAATAAAAGAATTCATGAAAGATTGTATTTACGACAATTGTTATAGTTGTAGTTTTCAAAAAGGATATTTGTATGATTGTGTGTATATATATATATGTGTGTGTATATACATATATATATATATATATATATATATATATATATATATATATATACATATATATATACATATATATATACATATATATATATACACGATACACAGCGTAATATATAATAATACATAATGAAATGTTGATAACTGAAGTATGTATTATTATTTAGTACAAGGAGTGTTCCATACTATGTAGAAACGGCACCTATGTATTCCGCCACCGTCGGAATCCTAGGGTCTACTATTGAGAGTGACTGGGAAGTCATCGGTAATGCTCGCTCTGAGCTGGTTTGGATGATCTAACAAATCAATATAGCAGTCTAATCTCATTTGTGTTGCCTCCCGCACTGTGTTTCTTCTTTCAAGTTCCGGTTTCTAAGAATTTTTATTAGCTCGTTTGTACTACACATTAAACATAATACACTTTTGAATGCTTTGTTCAAACGACAAAGTTATATAACCGAATTTATATTTGGTCCTTCATTGAGCTTGTGATTAACAGCGTATTCATATGAATATTTTTATGAACACCACATTTCCATTCAGCGGCGATAACTTCGTTGTTGCAATTTGTCTTTCCCATTCCGGTTTCTGAATAATTTTATTACATCATTTTCACTTAAACTTCCTTTTCTCTTTTCTTCATATTAAACATATAAGTATAGGAGCTCTGTTTCAATGACAAAGGTATATAACCGTATTTGCGTACCCTCGTTATCCATTTCTTCCATTAACGTCCTATTTGTGAGTATTTTTACCATCTCTTCTGGACTTAGACTTCTTTCTTTACACACATATACACGCTTTGGTGACCTCAGCTAGTGACAAGGTTTCTCGACAGACTTTTCTAATTGACTCAGACGTCAACTTCAAAATATGTTCTACAGAAATTGGTACTTTTAATTTTGCAGGAAATTTGGATCAACTTAAATTGTAAATGAGATATCAACCATAAGTGTGAATAAGGATTTATCAAGAGAATGGAAATGTGACTATTATATTAGAATAGGAAAACCTTAAAACGTTTCCATGAAGTTACTGTATCTGTATCTGTTAACTATCCTTCACGAATTCCGTCGTCAGTAACTTAATTCTATGGAGATGATGAAGATTGTGAACTTTTACTTTAATAATATTATACTACGCACTACATCATATAGTACAGTGATGACAAGTTTACTTATTAGTCGAAGTTGTGCTCTTTCTTTCATCCTAGTTATCAACGAAGCCCCGAGCTTAGCAGCGGTATGGCGTAAAGAAACGTTGAACTGAATTTTCGATTAGCGATGGCTGTCAAAATCACAAAATTTTTTATTTTGTGAAGAAAGAGGGTGCGTACATAAAAAGTAAATATCTTAATTAACACAACAGCAAATAATATATCATTTATTTTTCTAACCTCCAACTAATCAAAACTCTTGTGAAACATCTAGAGCTGCCTTGATTCTTGCTTTCATGTGATGAGGTGGTCAACTGAGCGAATTAAGCATTTCATTGTGCCCCCGTGCTACACACCGCAAGGGTGGGAACAACCTTGTCATCACCACGTAGTAAATATAATTCATACATATAATATTCATAACATAGTACTAATAATTCTTTAATGCAATTTAAAACTTCGAAAAACCCTATAGTTAAAGCACTGGTGTATAGTAATTATTCTGAAATTTAGCGCATCGAGGCCCCATAGTTTTAGAAACTCTTTGCCTTAATTCTTGATGAGCAAGGTTGGAGGCTTAGAGATGGCATTCGCATCATCGTCCAAGCCCAGGACAGTATATAGATTCGTGACCATATGTTCTAGTCGTGATACGGAAGAGGATCGGTGGTCTGGGTGTCACTAGAGCGCGGATACGAGTATAGCCAGTACGCTATGACAGCAAGCAAGGTTCTAAAAGTGTTGCAGAATAGGCGGGACCAAATCTGAATACTAGAAACCACCAAAAGTGTATCGTGTTCATTGGAATTACCTCGCGTCCTTCCCTGTGAAGGAAGCTGTCTCATTCGACCCCTAGCTATTTTGTGTGACCTTCCCGCTCTTACAAGACCTTCCCACTCTTACAAGGTACGTTAATATCCCCGAACGAGAGGCGTGTGTTCTGAATGTTCCGAAATTCTTTAGACATGCAACAATCCTGCTATTCTGTCTCTTTAATTGCACTGAACACAAAGATTTCTCTGTTTTTTATTTCGGCAACACAACACACAACTGCAATTGAAACATTTCTCTTACTTGATAAGAATTCTATTCTTTATTACAGAATTTATTTTTGAAATACGTAAATTTAGATTTGACAGATTAAAAGTAGAATACATATTTCACCAACATGTTCACTTTCTTGATCCCTAAATTATGATATTCGATCCGTAAATTATAACATTGCTTTCGTTTTACAAAAAAATGTTATATGTTACAAAATAATTTTCACCTCGCATTAAGAATAACATATACTGTTTACATCGAACCAGAGATTTTTATTCATTCAATTGTACATACAGATTATTGCATTTCTTGATATGGAAAAGATCTTCCTCATAGAATTTCTTATGATTTGTTGTAAATGATTCAGGCGAAATTTTACTTAGAAAACAGATTTTTTTATTTATTTCTTCTCGTTCGACCAAAGGTCTTTCGAGGGGTTTCGGTTTTACATACTGACAT
>BOPP01000021.1:5916118-5937697 GCA_017312745.1 Gryllus bimaculatus
AGAGAGATGTTTCTTCGCCTTTCGCAAGCCAGGAAAAGATCTTGAGTCCTGAAACCATTACAGAACGGCAATAAGTTCTCCTTCCCCTCAATTTCAAGATTTCTGAAGGCTTCTACTAAAGAAGAACCTAAAAAACCCCATGTAAATCTGAAGAAAAGACACCGGATTTGCAAACCCCCCAAAACCCCAGGAAAAAAATATTTTTTTCCCCAAATTTTTGGTTTTTTTTTCCCCAGAAAAGCACAAAAATTCACTCCTAACAACTCACCAAGCCTGGCCCTAAGGCTTACCTGAGTACATTTGCACAGAGCCTTCCAAGGAGGAAAAAAACATACTTTGGCTTGCAATTTTTCTGGATAATTTGCACCAGCCGTACGACAGAGTCTGGCATACCGTCTGTTTCTTTAAAATAAGAACAACTTGGGGGTCCCTGAAGTATATTCAGAATATTATTTAAAGGCTTTATCACTGGATAAAGAAAATTTAAGGTCAATATTAATCACTCCTTTCTAACTCTTCGTAATATCACAAGGCCGGAGTTCCTCAGGGCTCAGTCTCTCACCTATTTTATTTCATATCTTCGTGAGTGACATACCGCAAGTATTCCAAACGTGGAAACTGTCTTTTTTCGCTGACGATACTGCAACTGTTTTCAGCAAGCTCAGATATTAACCTAGGCAATAATAGATCCAGAATAATATTAACATCCTAATACAATGGGACAAAAAACTGAGAATCGCAATCAATCTCAAATGTCAGACTCGATAATTTACTTCTTAGGAGACTCAAAACCCTCCATCTGAAAATAGATGACACCGAATACTTGGAAAAGTGAACAATAAAGTATCTTGGAGTATTTGTTAGACAAAGAAACTTTCCTGGAACCCGCATATTCACGCAGCTATCACAAATCCAATACTATAAATATTAAAACCTATACCCTATTATTAATCAACATTCAACACTCAATACAAATTGCAAGATTCTATTATATCATCTATTATCACTACCCCACACTAACTTAGCTTGCCCAGTGTGGGGAAACGCTGCTTTTTCCACCACGCCATACAAAATTGCAAATTCCAAAATAAAGTCTCGAAAATGCAATTAAAGGCTCCATGGTTTATACCTAACCAACAATCACAGAGAACTCCAATGGAAACAGTGCTCGACAGCATTAAAAAAGCTAAGCAAATAATTACTATTCTTCCCTTCCTCATCTCATTCGCCCCTGGAAAAAATTTTCCCCCCCAAAACCCCCCATAAAGGGTTTCCGAAAACAGCACACATCCCAACCGAATCAATCCAAATTTCCCAAAGAACATGCCTTAAACCTCCTAAACCAATATCATCCCGTATCTAATAGAATCTTTCACGTTCCCTTCCTAATTGCTCGATAGGGCCAATCTTAACAACTTACCCCCCTCTCCAAAAAATCAAAAATAAAATCCCAAG
Source organism: Gryllus bimaculatus (assembly GCA_017312745.1). Taxonomy (NCBI): domain Eukaryota; kingdom Metazoa; phylum Arthropoda; class Insecta; order Orthoptera; family Gryllidae; genus Gryllus; species Gryllus bimaculatus. The sequence continues at coordinate 5,917,574 of BOPP01000021.1, forward strand.
CTGCTTCTAGAAGGCAACCCAACGAATTAAACGAGTCAGAAATATCTAACTCTCAATTTGTCAGGAATGCCAAATCCCAACCAACGACACTGGCACTGAGTGTTATCGCACTGATCGCTGCGGGTTGACCACTGTCAGAGAGCGATAAGGTAGAGCTACCTCGGGCACAAGCGTTCGCCTCGGCGGCTCAGAACGCACCTCGGAAAACAGATTATCAAAACTTTTTGTCAATGATGTCTACTCTGTGAGTTCAGTTAGGAAGTTAATGTTTAAATAACGTTTGTCTAATTCAATTTAAAGAAATGAAGTTTCCAAATCAAGTATATGCAATCATTAAAACACATTATCTACACATGGGATATTTATTTATAAAAATCCAACTCCACATTTCTTGACTCAATGTAGCCCCATCTTCAGGTAGAAGTTCTGTAAATTTACAATAAGTGTTTTGAAAATGTATATATGAAATCAAAAATTAATAAACAAAGTTGTTTTGGTAAATCACAGAGCGAATGTAGTAAATCATGATTAAAACGTGAGGAGGTTATAGTTACATTTATAAACGCAAAAACAGAAGAACGAGGAAAAAAATGAGTTTTCTACAAATTTCAAAAAACTTGTTTACAAACTGGTTAATTCAAAGTATGATTAATATTAAAAGCTAGGAAATAGTTGGTACGAATTGTTTAAGACAGAATATATTGAATTTAAGATTACAAAACGATAACAATGATGTATATTATTATGTTTACACACGAACTTTTCACATAAAATTTCTACATTTATACATAATAATGAAATTTACTATATTTTCTTATACTGAAAATAAATATCTACGGCATATTACTTGCCCGATGATTCCACATTGTTGAGCGAAAACTGCATTTCGATATCGGGAACCGTTTAGAATTTATGGGGGGCATAGTTGGTAGGGCATTCTGTATAGTTCTTTTTTTCATACAAGCATAATGACACAATAAAACAAAAATTATGTGGATTTTTTAGCAATGAAATTTTCTTTTCTTTTTTACAGAATTTTGGGATCAAAATATAAAAAAGAGCCTTGCATTAACTAAATGAAACAGAAAATACGGAGCAACGAAACAGCCAAGGAAAAACTTGTGTAATTTCTATTTGTACGCTTAAAACGATACTACATCCGTGAAATCCTATACAACAAAATAAATGTTTCTCTTATTTCTTAGAATGACCTCTTGATTTTACAACAGCGTGGCATCTTCGTTGATAGATACGACGAGGTGACTGTATGTGTGAGGTGTGATGTTCCTCCATTCTTCTGCGACAGACTTTTCCAGTTCTTTGCGGGATACTTTAGCTTCACAAACTTTTCTTTTCAATATTTGCCATACATGTTCGATGGGATTGAAGTCTGCCGATTGTGATGAGCTGTTTGGTGACATTCCTCATTAACATTAACATTTTGCTATCATCATCTTGGAATATGAATATCGGAGGCATACACAGTTTTGCAGCACTTTGTTTCAAATTTCTTTTTGGGTTGTCGTTTAATACATATTTGGTCATAAACCATTTTATAAAATGTGTATTTCCGACTCCTTTTCATGTCATACAGCCCCAGATCATAATAGAGCGTGTTTGTAACTTCATTGTCAGAGTTGACTTTTTTCACCCTATTTGGATGCTATCTGAGCCAAAAACGTTTATTTTAGTCTCATCCAACCAGATAAAATTGTCCCAATATTATTTTTCTACTCACCTTCTCAATTAGAGATTGCAGATGTGACACGAACAAAGTGGGTTTTCTTGCCACCTCTCACAATTGATCGCTCTTCTCAGTCGTTGAACTTCATTTTGTTACTGTTTTTCTTGACGTTTTTGGTTTCTCATCTGAACTTAAAATTGTTTACTATATGCTGAATAGTGGAATGCTATTTATTCACAAATATTCTTATTTTACTTAAAGAAAATCATTTCAAGGGTAAATAAACAATAGCATTTTTCACATCCTCACTACGTTCCTTAGTCTTCGACATTTTCACCTTTATTAATTCCAATGTTGCACCAAATATATCTATTGCCTCCCTAAGCATGCACCACAGTGTTACCGATAAAAGTAATGAGTTGTGGGGCCAATTTAAAGTAAAATTCATGGTCGGAGGTTCAAGTGTACGAATAAGTAAAGTTGGTAATTTAGCCAAGTTGAGGAGATTTTAATTCCTCCATTCACTATTTGCATTATTTTCAGAAATACAGAGTATACATTGTATTATAAATTCGTTTTTCATCGAAACGCAAGAAGAAATCATTTCATTCCAAAAATAAAATAGAAGACAAAAGAATATTCCTTTTTCATTATGGAATGTACAAATCTCAATGGAACATACTGTTTATATCGTTGCAGTTGGATGTTTAAGAATTTACTTACATTCAACACTCAACACTGCTAGATACCTGGATTCTCATGAAATTTTGCCAGGTAGTACGACAACATGTAAAACCATTATATCAAAATTTCGAAATGCTCTGAAGTATTAGAAATAGTGTTTTCGAGACATTTTGTATCAAGGCCTTTCGTGACCTCCGCACCACGCGCAGCGGGCTGAGCGATTGTTTCGGCTGCGACACGAACTTTACGCGAGACCGTGGCAATTTCCGCGGCAGGCAGTAAGGAAGCATCAAAGGTCTCAATACTAATTGACGCAAAAACACTAATTGCATTACTTCATATCACTTAAAAAATTTTTATGTGGATGTTTTGAAAAGTGCTGAACTAGCTGATAAAAGTCCATGCCAATCCGGGTATCCAGTTCGGAGAATGTTGCGTGATAGAGTATACTAGAAAAAGTCATTTCCTCTCTATTCTAAAGGTCAACATAGGCTAACACGGGGAGAAGAATGGTAAAGTGGCGGTGTTTTAAGGTATTAAGTAAACTATTCATGTGAACGTCTCGATTACAGAATAGTTTCCACACGATGTGCGTTAGATGGTTTTCAGTATATCCTGTTCAAGAAACAGTTTTCCTTGAGTTTTGAACGTGGTGTCGAACTTTCTTGTTTCCTTTTCCTTTGGTCGGTAATACTACTAGAATGCTTTGTTCGAAATCTTCCTAAAACATCACGAATATTTTGTTTACATTAATTTACTACTGATAATAATAATAATAATAATAATAATAATAATAATAATAATAATAATAATAATAATAATAATGCCAATCAGGTGGACGAGATCGCTAAGACAGTGGTGATGTAGTGGTTTCGGACCAGAAGATCGCGGGTTCCGTCTCGGGCAGGGATGTATTTGTTTATGCCTTTATGAGTGTGTCGTTCTTTGACCTCGCATTATCATCATCATATTCCATACACCCAGGAATAACAACTCTGGAAAATAAAAATCGGACTCAGCTAAATGCTGGTCCCCAATTAGAGGTACATGCACCTACCACCGCGATGATACTGATACTGAGCCATGGTAAATGCAGGGTACATGCATGTGTGGTCCTAGTCGGCCTATTCGCGAGCTAATAATAATAATAATAATAATAATAATAATAATAATAATAATAATAATAATAATAATAATTTGTTATTTACTTGTGTGCAGTTCTTGTGTTGTCATTTACGGAGCTTCTAGCACAGCAGTAGAAAAGTCTTTCGATTGTTTCTTACCTAAGAATGTAAATATTTTATGATTAATTGATTGATGATTCCAGGCTCTTCATCTGATCAGATCATTAGTCATCGAAGAGTGGTCTATGTTGTTATCGCAGGAGGAGGAATTTATTTTCCCCGCTGGATGGCGAAATCGGGAGCCGACTTATCAGGGTTTTTCTCAACTAGATCTATCCCACCAATGTCTCACCAACAGAGGAACGCCCCAGCTCAGATACGTTTTAAGCTCCCGACTATGTGATAGTGTAGAGCAAGTGCGTGCGTGTGTAAGGGGTGAGGATAGCACAAGGAAGAGGACGGAAAGATCTATTAGGGTACTGTTCCGGCATTCGGCTGGTATTGATCGAAGAAACCACGGAGATCTACCGATGAAAGCAGCCGGCCACTAGAATTCTCCTCCTAATGACCTTCGAACTAGCTATGTAGCAAGTATCGAATATCTTGCCACCGTCGGGTCCCGAACCCTAGGACCTCCTGACCATAGTGTTCTGTCACTGCAGCAACGTCAACTGATGACCTGAGACACTTAAGCCGGTCGATGATTAAGATAATCTAAGCGGAAGCCGAGCATCTCTACGAAAGCAGGCAGAGCCACGAGGGCAAGGGCAAGGACGCGAGTGAAAGTGGCAGCGGCGAAGTGGTAATTAAGCAAGACCGTTGGGTGGAGCGGGGAGTGACCGCCGGCGTTAATGAGATTCGCTGCGAGGGGGCGTGGCATTCGCATTGAGAGGGCCGCCACGTCCCGTTGCGTCCCATCTCGACACTTCGCGGCTCCAGGAGATGCATTTAGAGAAGGTTATTCACTTTTAACCGATAATACAACTTGCCATTTCCACTCTATTGTAGAATTATACGGAACGTGTCAAATAATTTTAAATGTAGAATTACGAAACAAGTTTAGAAAACGTGCTACAATCATGATTTAGGATTAGGAAATTATACAGGAAGAACATTATTAACAGAAATTGGTGAATAAAGAGATATGAACACTTTTGGCGACCATATTATCTCTCGTACTTTGTATTTCATTTCGTACTTCAGATAAGCTGCATATTATTGGTAACGATACAGTATTAATGTACGATATTTTTTCTACCTTACTGTCCCTTTCAATATGTGATTGCTAGATACCAAGGAACTCGCTCAGCCAGCTGAAGAAAAATTAGAGAGACACTTGATATTAGTTATGCCTGTACAGAGGAAAATTTGATAGATAGTAAGTTAACATTAAATATCAACTAACTGGAAAGGTAGATTCCTCGTAGTAGAATAACGTGAAATTAGAACTTAGCATTGGAGAAAATTCCCGCAAGCTGACGTATGTCGGCGTCGGATCTCGCCAGCCAGCGGGGGCACATCCCTGCCACCTCATGGGATGAAAACATTCACTACAATTACGGGAATTAAGAAGATTCATGAATTGACGCGCCCGGATTCGTTAATCAATCAATAAATCAACCAATTTCTTAAGGACGGACAGCTCTTTCAATAGACAAGAAACTAGTATGTCTGTTAAACCTAATCTGAATGTAGATTATTAATGCAATTATTGCTCTCGTAAGTAAACATAAGTACAAAATCAAGATACCAGATTAATAGTATTTAATTTTACTCTCAACTGACAATCTGTCCGCTGTACCATTTATTGCATTTTCAACTATCATTTACTTGATTTAGTACAAGAAAAGGGAAATTGATGTTGCTAAATTTAGAGTAATAATGGACAAATAATTTTCTCTCACTGGCTAAAATATATAAATAAATTTCTCTCACTGGCTGTCAGGGGGCAGGTATTCAGTGACATACTTCCACTCCAGAGTAATTTGCACAACCCATACATATAAATTTCGCACAACCATTTTGCTATGGATCCTATACCTGCAAACCCTGGTAAGCTAGTCACTTCCTCGCGACCTCGACATGTCTGGTTTAGACTTTAATTTCCTAGACGTTATTAGTTAATGTTACATATACAATTAAAAGTTACAAACAATATATTGCGCTCAGTATGCTCTAATGGTTTACGTGAACAGGAGAAATATTTTAAATAGTATTGCAAATAATATCTTTTGCAATACTAAATGCCAGTTGCAAGGAGACCATACCGGCATGACGAGATAATGTCAATTATATAAAAGGGCAGGGGTACGAAGAACGATAGTATGAAGTTGAAATAGAATTTTTTGTGTCGGCATCTCAATCCAAATACATTACTACAACTATTCCAGTAGGTATTCCACGAAGTATTGCATTAATCATCTAAACAATTCCCCAAACACCAGCAAAAATAAAATGAAAGAAACTTTGCTGATTCAGGAACATTGAATGTTATCACATTTACGAAAACCACGACTGCTATACAACGATATACCTAAAAAAATTGTAAATGGTCGTATAAAAATGTAAATAGCTAATATTTAGATACTGTTTATGAAATAAAAAAAATGTGTGTGTGTGTGTGTGCATATCAAAAACTGGATTGTAAAATGCCACTGTAAGACCCACCTATGTTGTTACTTTCGAAATTCTGCCACCGTTAGGACATGAACCCTTTGACCTCCCGTCCACGTTGCCAAAGAGTTATTGGTATTGCCACAGCGCTATCGCTGGCGATTTCACTGATCAATCAACATGTTTAATCAAGTCCTCTTTAAATGCATTGCAGTGATTGTGTGGACATCTGTTTCAAATTGCGAAAGAAAGTACGTTTCATGATTTGATTATTTCTCACATGAAGATTAATCCGGTGTACAATCCTCACATTTCTAAAAGACTTAAGATTTTTTAGACTACAGCTGTTTTCTTTTACTTATTTTTTAAAAAGTACCAAGTCAAGGAGTATGTAATGATCCATCTATCCGTCCGTCTGTCCTTCTGTCCTCCTAATCGTCTGACTATCTGACCGTCTGAACGTCTGTCTCTCGGGCCGTCTTTCCGTCTGTCCGTATATCCGTCCGTTAGCCCATCTCTGTGCAATCCTAGATCCTTAACCGTTGTTAGGCATGAGAATACTCGTTAGCGTTTTGGGGAGACCAATAAAGATCAAATTGGGAATGTCGACTGGCTTGTCATTAAATATTCTGTTCTTTCTGAAATATAACAATTATGTTGTTATCACATGCGAACGTTATAATCTGCTTGCTAACACTAAATATTTCAAAACGATATTATGTGTCACCTTTCTTGGCGTTATTTCCACATTTTTTACCAATCTCCGTCAATCTCGTGCCTGTGTATTAGTATGCATTCACAGGAGCATACCTTCCGTGGCCGGCAAACATTGTCAATAATGATGTCAATTAAATGGAGACTATCCGCTCTTGACTACCCGAAACTACTCTTTGCATCATTCCCGTTCCATCGCCCTTGATGACTTCAGATCTTGATCGATCTTGATCTATCCCTGCTCATCGCTAACATCATCAAGGTTTGAAGATAAATTGACCATTATGTCTATTCAGGAAATGTAGCTAAATGCTCATCCAAGATCACAAAATGCTTACAGTATCTTTTGACCGAGAAGTAAGCAGTTTTCTGTCTTTTTGTTGCCAATGAATTTCGTATTATCTGCTTCAAAATACATCCATTCGTTCGTCGCGTCCTGACTGCCGTGGTGGTCAGACGCTCCGTCCGCTCCGGGCAAAATAACGTTGTGCGTGCCGTCACTGGCTCGCGGCTTGTCAGTCAGCTACATGTAAAACGTGGTAGAAGTTGAGTTATTCTTTAGTGAAGCGATATTGCTTAACTGAGTGAAACGTTTCTTTTTTGTGACCATCACCGAACCCTCTCAAGTTCATCAATCTTCAGGAAACTAGAACAGTAAGACTACAATTAACTATGTTAAAGTTTTTATTCAATCCCTCTTTCCCAAAAAATAAAATGCTGTCATCATAGATTTGGCAAATAGTGCGCCAATTGTAGAATTTATTGAAAAGTTATCTACCAAAGTAACCCCTCTCATATAAAGGTGACTTCGAAAATATCGAACAACAGACTGTGTGTTTATCTATCCAGTAAGGAAATCGCAGATGATCTAGTCTTCAATCATAAAAACATCGTTGTGTCTAAATGTACACGTAGGCTTCCGCGGCTCGAGTCCATTACTTCTAGGCTGTCCGGGTGACGCCGCGTCGTTGGCAGATAGGCCGTGTCGCCGTTGGCATATCTGCCAACGACGCGGCATCACCCGGACAGCCTAGAAGTAATCGTTGTGTCTAATAAAGTTTTGCCAATAAGACCATTAATATCTACGAACACAAGAATTATTCTCTCAAATGTTTGCCCAAGTATTCCTCATCCAGTGATAGAGGAGAAATTATTAACTTTCGGTGTTAGAACTGTAGTACCGTTAACTTTTTTTCTTGCTGGATTTAATAAACCCTACTTGCGCCACGTCCTAAGTTTTTGCCGTCAAACATTTGTTTCACCGGATGATGAACGTAAATTACCTGGATCGTTTCAAGTGTTTATAGATTATGAATATATGTAACCCCTGATGTTCCTATTTGCGTTTTATGCAAAAATCAGGGCCATATAGCTAAAAACTGCCCAAACCCATGTAATTCCCAATTACCTAATACCCTACCTCTCTCTACGGTAGTAGAAATCACAGAATCAACTAATGAGATTATTGTCAATTGTAATGTTTCTCCCAACGTATTTGAACCTACACTTCCCGAGAGCGATAAGGTGAACGAAAATTCTAGCTTTAACCTTGCCCTTGACAGCTCCCCCCCCCCGCTACCTACTACCCCTCCCCTTGAGTCGGCCGCGAGAAACCTTGTTGCCTCGAAAGGAAACTCAATGGAAGTTGCTCTTTCCTGAAACCCCGTCATATTAAAGAGACCGTTATCTACTGTAAGCTCGAATATAGAAATGGTTAGCAACCAATCAGATAGCGAGATTGAACTCTCAGACAGTAATTCTGAAACCTCTGACATGAAAGAGAAAACTTCTGAAACTAAAGAAAAAATAAAGAAACAACCCTCCAAAAATAAGAAAAAGGCTAAAACCTCTTCTGAAAATGTTGACGATCAGTCGTGGTCCAACATTAAAACAATCTTAGAATCTCCTAATGTCCACTACCCACTAAATATACCTCAACTCCAAAGTCTATTTGACAGAACGAAGGGTAATAACTGTACAGTAGCAATTGCCAGAGAATTCACAGATGATTTTACAGCTTTAACACCAATGTTAAGAGCTGTTCAGCAATACGTACCGAACCGGGGTGTGAAAAGTAGATGCTCAAGAATTATCAAAAAACTTGATGCAGATATGAATGAAAAACCTTATGCTAGAGAAGATTCAGAAGAGCAGTGATGTAACCATCTCCTTTATTGCCATTATATCTTACGTTGACATAAAATAAACTAATTCAGTCCGTCCAGAATAATGTCCGTTGCAAAAATGGACATTATTCAATGGAATTGTAATGCTTTTCTTACTGGAAAACCATTCTTCAAGCTTTTCATTAATAAATTCAAACCAAAATTTATCTGCTTTCAAGAAACAAACTTTAAATTTCAAAATTGTGGCTCATTCTTTGGATACAGATTTACATTTTGTAATAGAAATAATTCCAACATTGCCAGTGGTGAGTTGCAATTTATACTGAACCAGAATTTTTTTACATAATGTTCCTCTTCAAGCAAAACTGGACGCAACTGCAATTCGAATTAAAATTATTTCACTGTCACAATTTGTAAAGTATATTTACCTAATAGCCAAGATATAAACATCACTGAACTTGGTGACATTGTTAAACGACTCCCAAAACTATTTATCATTATGGGAGATTTTTAAAGCCACAATGTACTGTGGGGATCTTCTAGTACAAATCGAAGGGGCAAAATCATTGAGTCATGGCTCGACAAGAATGATAATATTATTCTTCACAATACGGGCAGTGATACTTATTTTTCTAGTAGATGTGCAAAAGGCTATGTTAATTTGACATTTTCATCCAACGACATTGGAACTCGTATTTCTTCGTTTTCTAGTAATGATCTTTATGACAGCGATCATTACGTATTGTTTATTCACCTCTCTGATTTTTAGCCATACCCTATTACCCGCACTCATTAGAAGTGGATTGGTACCGATGCTAACTCTACCTTACTTCAACCATATGTCGATAATAACATCAACCATTTATCATCAAAACTTCCGGATATAAATGAGTGGGCACCAGACTAACCAAATCATCGGACTAACCAAATCATCCAAGCCTTTTCAGTCTTAATTAATTCAGCTACTCACCCGGCAGTCCCTAAATCTTTGGGGATTATCCGGAACCGTCAAGTCCCAAGGTGGAATGGAAATTGCACGTTAGCCACCAGAGAAAAGAAGAAAGCGTTTAGAAAATATAAGAAATATAAATCGATAGAACTGAACATATTATATAAGAAAGCTAGAGCTAAAGCCCGCTTAACTCTTGAAAATACTATGCTACAATCTTTTAAAGATTTTACATTTTCTATTACGGGTAAAACTCCGTCCGCAACTACATGGCATAAAATAAAATCAATTAGCGACTCTTATTCAACTAGTTTACCTCCAACATTAGAAGATGAAAACTGAATTAAATAAAGTGGTTCTCAAGACATCTGCAATGCTCTAGCAGATTCATTTGCCAACAATTCTAGCAATAATAACTATGAGCCATCCTTTCGTAAATTAATTCCGTCTATATTCCTAGCTACTCAAAAAAACACCCAAACCCTCCGAAGTAACAACAATGATTCATTTAAATGTCAATTCCTGATGGATGAGCTCCTTCATGAATTAAAAAATAGCAAAAAAACTGCACCAGGTCCTGATAATATTCCTAATATTTTCTTGAAGAATCTTCCTAAATGTGCCATTGAATACCTTTTAAAAATTTAAAATGGCATCTAGACCTCTTAATCCTTCCATTAAAAATGGAGAGAAGTTATTCAAATTATCGTCTCCATGTTCTCACACAGGAAGTCGATTCCTTCAATAAGGTGACGATAATAGCCAATATCTATAAGTGATTTGCTTTATTAAATATTTTTTATTACACTGAAGCGAATGTTTCTTATCAATTCTTTAAAAAATTCTAATTAACAGTATTCATAACTTAACTTTTATATGGGTTAGGGTAGGGATCTCAAAATTGAAGAAAATGTACTCGATATTTACTTCTCGTCATAGTACATCGTACACTCAGTTTCTAACTATTTTCATCAAATTTTTCAATAAATAAATAAGAACTCTAAATTATTAAAATATCCCTGAAAGATTCTATCTAAAGATGTGTGGGAAATTCAAATTTGTAATTTCAAAACGAAAATTACGCTCAACTACTCATATATTAATAAATTGAACCTGACTTGTTTTAACGATATTTTAAAAAACAGAAATATTAATTTTTGCATGCAAGTTTTGAAAATACTACGAGTTTGCCGAAACTGGGACCATCACCTCTTTCTTTACAGTCTTTTCGCCATTAAAGGAAAAAATTTAAACAAAAAATTTGGAACCATTTTGGATAAATTAATTGTATAATTGATTAACATTTGTCCATGCCTTACGAAAAAACTACTTATAATGTCGAGAAAATGAACCTGATCTTATATGAAGAAATATTTGAGATAAAGAGACTTTATTATAGAACAGAAGCAGGGACAAAGTGAGGAGTAAGAGAGGAAGGAATGGGTGAAGGAAGAAAGGGAGAGAGAGAGGGATGAGGGAGGAAGGACTGTGCGGAAAGGGTGTGGGAGGGAGGGACTGAGGAGGGAGCAAGGGAGTGAGGAGTGAGTATGTGAGTGAGGAACATGTGAGGAGTGAGTGAGGAGTGAGGAGAGAGGGAGTCAAAAGTGAGTGAGGAAAGAATGGGCGAGGGAGAGAAAGGAAAGAGTGGGGGGAAGGAGGAAGAAATGTGTGTGAAACGAGTGAGGGAGTAAACGAGTAATGAGTGAATGAGGAAGTGATGAGTGAAGAGTGAATGAGAAAGAGACGAGTAAATGAGAAAGTGAAGAGTGAATGAGAAAGTGAAGAGTGAATGAGAAAGTGAGGAGTGAATGCGAAAGTGAGGAGTGAATGAAAGAGTGAGGAGTAAATGAGAAAGTGAGGAGTGATCGTGGAAGTAAGAAGTGAATGAGGAAGTGAGGAGTAAATGAAGAAGTGGGAAGAAAAGATGGAAGTAGGGTGTAAATGAGGATTGGAGGGAGTAAATGAGGAAGTGAGGAATGAGTAAGGACTCAGTGAGAAAGGGAGTGAGGACGCGGTGAGGGAGGGAGAGAGGACTCGGTGAGGGAATGAGGACCCAGTAAGGGAGTGAGAAGTGATTGTGAACAGAATTGAAGAGGAATAGAGTAAAAAAGGAGAAAGGGATTAATGAGGGAGGAAGTAATATATGAGAACTTGGTGAGGAAGGGAGGAGAGTGGCAGATAGGAATGGTTAAGAGAGTAAAGAATGTGTGCCAAGGGGATGTGGGAGGAGAGGGAGTGACAAAGTGCGAATGGAGAGACAGAATGAGTTTGTTTGGGTGGGAGAGAGTAAGTGTGTGAGGGAGAGAGTGAGTGTGAGGGAGAGAGTGAGTGTGGGAGGGAGATAATGAGTGTAGGAGGGAGAAACTGAGTGTGGGAGTGAGAGAGTAAAAGTAAGGAAGTAGGGAGACAGTACGGGAGTGAGCGAGTGGAGAGCGAGTGAAAGAATGAAGAGTGAGTAAGAGAATGAAGAGTGAGTGAGGGTGTGAAGAGTGAGTGAGGAGGGCAAGAGAAGGGCGAGAGGAGGGCAAGAAAAGGGCGAGAGTAGGGCGAGAGGAGGGCGAGAGGAGGGCGAGAGGAGGGCGAGAGGAGGGCGAGAGGAGAGCGAGAGGACGGCGAGAGATGGGTGAGAGGTGGGAGTGAGGTGGGCGTGACGGAATGTGATGATAGTGACGGAGTGTGGAGGGAATGTGATGTGAGTGAGGGAGTGTGGAGGGAGTGGTGTGTGTGGGGGGGTGAGAAGTGAGTTGGAAGTGAGGCTTGAGTTGGAAGTGAGAAGTGATTTGGAAGTGAAGAATGAGTTGGAAGTGAGGAGTGAGTTGGAAATGAGGAGTGAGTTGGAAATGAGGCGTGAGTTAGAAGTGAAGTTGGAAGTGAGGAATAAGGTGAGTGAGGCAGTGAGTTTTAAGTGAGGAGTAAGGTGTGAGTGAGGGAGTGAGTAGTGAGTGAGGCAATGAGGAATGTGTAAGTGAATGATTAGTATATTTGGGAGAAATGTGATGAGAGTGAGCAAGTGTGGAGGGAATGTGATGTGAGTGAAGAGTGTGGGAGAGATTAAGGGGTAAGTGATGAGTGAGTGAGGGAGTGGGGGATGCAATGAGGTCTGACTGAGAGAGTGATGTGTGAGTGGGGAGTAATGTTTGAGTGGGGGGTGAGATGTAAGTGAAGGTGTGAGGTGTGAGTGAGGGAGTGAGGTGTATGAGTTAGGAAGTGAGGTGTGAGTGAGTGAGGAACTGAGGAGTGCGTGACTGAGTGATGAGTATGTGGGGGTGATGAGTGAGTCAGGTGGGAGTAAGTGAGATGTCAAGGAGGGAGGGAGAAATGTGAGAGGAAAGATTGGGTCTTCGAATGTCAATTAAAAGATGCAGCTTTTTTTATATTTGAGATCTTTATCAATCCTGTTCTGGTGTAATTGATTTTTAGATTAGTCAACATCAAATCACTCTATTGTTTAAATGAAATCAAGCGACAAATCTTAATTTCGTTCACATTACGTATTTAATTACAGAATCCTCAATGATAATGCTGTTCACATGTACAACAATATATTCCAGTCATTAATTGATTCCATAAAGCTGGCTGAAATTCGAAAGGAAAACACAAAGAAAACTGGCTCGTCATTTTACGCTAATTAAATTTTTAAATCTTTACAAAACGTTAATCTCTAGTAGTTTTCTCACAAATCAGTTTTCAACCAGCTTTTTTAATAAAGCCAACCAACACAAAATTAAAAATCAAAGCTATTACAAAACTATTTACACAATAATTATAGGTTAATTAAAGGTTCACGAAAACTGGCAATGTTATTTATTACACAAGGCAAAAAAACAACTTTTTTGTGCTTGCAATTTTAGAACTGATTATAGGTATTTCAAGGCCGCTGATTCCAAAAATGCTAACTGCTTGGCTGCATCAACTCTAGTGTTGAAGATACAGTGAAAAGAACAGGTTTCGTCACTTTCGGAATCACATTTAATTTTGAAATAATATGTTTAGTCTATATCATTAAAAACCGGCAAATTTGAATTCCCCGCGCCTTTTTAGTATTGTGCACTGTTTCTTTCATCCATTTTTTAGTGCTATAGTCATGTGTTTAGAAATAAAACTCTTATTTCTTTAACACAATTTATCCAATGTCTCCAAATCTGTCGTAAATTTTGTCTTTTTGCAAAGGCTTTGCAGCCTGTCTTTCTATCAACAAAAAATAACGAGCTATACTAAGCAGCTTTTCGTTTTGAAGTTAATTTATTACTCCTGAAGTGAATGCGGTTACTTCTAATGCACACTAATTTCCATCTAAAGTGTTCTTGTAGATGGAGTGTTCAAGGGAACCTACAATTCGCTTATAAGTTCTAAATATGTATAGCATAATCAATAAAGCAGTGTTTGCATAGTCCAGATGTCTTTTGCTACACGTGGTGAGTACTCTTTCAAGAAAAATAGGAAACCTGTTTCTGAGTTCATAAACAGGGTATATTCGAGTTATTTTGGTGTCAAGCTTGGAGCTCAAGATGTGGGCTTCTCATGTAAGCAAGATATATATGAAACGTTTGCGACAGTTGACAAATGGTACAAAAAGTCTTAAGTTCGGCACATCGATGGTTTGGAGAGAGCCTAAAAAGCAATTATTGTTATGTTTGTCTTGCCAACAGTAATGGTATCGATCGAATAAATCGTTGCAAATGAACATATCCTGACCTAGACTCAGCTAGAAGACCGGTTTCACATTCAGATGACGTACCTGTTCCATGATTCTATCACTTAAAAGACCTGACCGAAGACAAATCTTCAATATCTGAAGGTTATGAAAATGCATATTGTTGTTGTGTTTTTAAGTACTTTATAAAGATGTGAATGTTTCAACCAAAAATAATTATTTAGCATTGTCAGAGAACTTAATCTCTCCAAACATGCCTGAATTCCTCGCCTCCCTGAAGATAATCTGCTTTTATCTGAGATATTTTTGGTCATCGGGTAAAGGATTTGCTCCCGTTCTTTACGAAACGAGAGTAGTGTTCTGCAACGAAGCAGAAGATATTTTTAAAAACCTGGATTTACAAAATATAAGTCAGATGAATGACGACTTTTCACTGGCAGGAGGATTTCGCTCCAGTATTTTGAGAGGAGAATTTTGAAATGTGTGCTCTTACACAACAGCAACAAATACAGCTCTGTTCCAATAGTCACTCATTCTGCTAGAAATAAGAGTACGGAACAATTTCTTTAGTTTAAAAAAATTTAAGTATTATGAAAATCAGTGGGTAATTTGTGTTGATTTGAAGGAAGTAAATTTTCTTCTGCATCAACAAAGTGCAGTTTCTTCTCTGTACACAAACTCTCCTTGCTTTATACTTCTCTAAGACAGCAGAACTTAGTCTGTGAGAACATTGTCTGTGAAAACACTTAGTCGCTGAAAAAAGATAGGGTGAGTAGGGGAAAACCATGTGATCAATTTGCCTTTAGTTTCTAGGCTTCATGAAGGAATTTGTCATTGGGAGTAGGATAGTTTGTGCTTCCAGTGTACGTACATTTCCGGGAGTCACCAACGAGAAACTACAGCAGGGATTTTTGATAGTTCTCAAATAAAAAAGCTTGTAAATTTCGTTCATGGAATTTTCCGTTTCATGGAATCCACGAGCAAAATTGAATAGAGTGCCTGATACTTTTTTGTACTAGTTGTGAAAAACGTTCTAAGATAGCGTAGGGCATACACCTTTCACAATTAGAAGAAGAAATGCTTTCTGATTCCCATGTGCTTGGTTGCAATGAGTATGAAGGTCCATTACTTTGTCACTTAGATTGTTTTTCTTCACTTTATCGAAGTGAAGAGTGAGGTGAAAAATTTCATTAAGATATTCAAAAATGCATGAGAAACACCAGAGAAAATGGAATACACACATTCTGGTAGACTACTATTGGAACATGCAGCAAGACTGCTAAGATATTTTTTACTCCAAAAAATATATTTAAAAAAAATATTTGGGTGTTGAATGAATGGGTGATTTTGTGTATTTTTAAAACACTTTAATGAAAAATTATGTGATTAACAGTTACCTACTTAATATATTTCATTTAAAAAACAAATTTATTTTATTTTACAACAAATTGTAACACCAGTAAAGTAAACATTTTACGTCCACATGCCATTGATGCCTCCAAATTCTAGCACACACAGTGCGGAAGTGGAGCATATGGTAATAATACTATATTTAAAAAGCTAGAGCTGATTTTGGCTAAAGCATTTTTTGGAATCGGTGATATTGAAAAACCCAGAAAAACGTTCAATATTTGAGGCACCAAAATGTGTGTTGACCAGTTGGTGTTATTGTTGAAAAATAAACAACAGCATTATGGACATCAATAATGGCCGTATGTGATGCAGCCACACTAAAGGAATCGAACCAAGAATTGCGACAGCGCGGGGTGGAGGGCAGCGCAGCGGGCGGACGGACAGACAGGAGGTGGCGGCGGCGGCGGCAGCTACGCGGAAGCGCGGGGCGGCGCCTGCGTCTCGGGCAGCGGCGGCGGCGGCGGCGGCGCGTCGCCGGTGGTCGGTGGTCGGTGGTCGTGCGGGCGCCTCCTCCTCTCCCCTCCCCGCCCCACTCCCCACTCCACTCCGCGCCCCGCGCTCCGGCTCGCGTGAGCTGCCCCGGCGGCGGCGGCGGGGGGCCGGAACATGCGGCCCCGCACCGGAGCCCGTCATTAGCCCATTGCAAAAGGCGTCCTAATGGGCACTGCCCTGCCGCCTAATGGTCACGTAACGTCTCTATCGAGGCGCCGGTTTTTGCCTCTACAGCCGCGGTTTAAATATTACACGTGTTCCCAGCGCGCAGCAGCTCCGACCCGCCGGCTGGTGGGATGGGCGGGCGAGCGGGCTGGACGCACGGCGGGGAGGCGCGCCTGCCATCGGACTGGAGAGTCCACGGAGTGGAGAGCAGTGAACGGGCGAGGAGAGACGAGCAGGAGCGGTTCTGGCGAGACGCGAGCGTGCTGCTAGGATTCGGGAGACCAAAAACGATCCCGAGGGCACGTCAAGTGAATGGATGAGTCTACGGACAGAGCAGTAAAAAGATCGAGAGGAGACGAGTGGCGGTGAAGCTGGTGGTCAGGAAAGAGGTGGAAGAGTCGGCGAATGACCGGGTGCGGACGAGGAGCAACGCACGGAGAGCGGAGCGCGGGAGGAGCGCGAGAAGCGGCCGGCGAGGGGAATGGAGGGGAGTGGACGGGCAGTGGAGGCGGCGGCGCGGCCCGGAGCCATTAGGCCATTAGGCGGATGCAACACGCGTTTATCACGCGTCGGCCGCCTTTACGGCGCCCCGCGGCCTCCGCGGCCGCCCTAAACCAATAGGCAGGGGGCGGCCCTTCGCTCCGGAGCGCTCACGAGCAGTGGGTGGTGGGGCCGAGTACGTTTGTACCCCAACTCTTTCGCTGTGAGTCGACTAATGGGATGCGTGCAGTCTACTCCTCAATGAGTGAGAACTAATAATGATGCAAAGCACGATTGGCGAAAGAAGACAATGAGTCTATAATTAGACACTCGGCATTCTCGTAATTATGCACATTTGAATCTAATTGAAGGAGACATGAAAAGAGAATGGAAGATGCCGCATACTAAAGAACGTGCGGTTGAATACATCCGTTTGTGCAGACGAAGATCGACATTTTGCTGATTTGGCGCCATTTAAAATTGTTTAGACTTTGAAAGTTCTCTTTCTTTTTTCGTTTATGTCATACTGCATAAAAGAAGCATTTATTACTTCTTTCTGAAACAATTTTTTTGTAAGATGTATCATTAAACTGTCTACAATACAATCCTTAGTTAGAAAATTCAATATACCATTGAAATATTGATTGATATAAAAATTAATTATGTACTTTTGTTTTATCGAATAAGTGAGAATTTATTCCTGCAAAATTAAGTATTTCTTTAATTTTCAGTAATATAATCTAACTTTGAGGCTTTATTTTTAATCGTCGAATGTGATTCATCAATCCTGTTAATGAAAAAAGATCCACTTCATGAATGTGGAAATAATTTTCTTGGTTCCAGCGCGGCTTCTGGCGCATCAGCTTTAACTCCATGTAAGTCATTTATACTCGCACTCTACATTATTTCTTCTTTAGAAAAAACTCAGGAGAAATAACAAAGCAAATTTATTTTCACATAATTTATGAATAATGTGAGGAGGACCGAAAGTTTCACGTGTGAATTAGTAGATATGGTGGTGAAGATTAATCGACATTTTGTTGTTGTTGAAAAAGAGTGTGATATTCTGATGATACTTCCATTTCATTGTTTTCCTATATATTAAGAACTATTTTTGTTTTAAACATTAATATTTGCTTAACATAATATCTAACTTTCAATTACGATAATCTACGAATTTAAACCGTCTTCTTATCTATTTCCTTTCACATGAAACTTCGGAGTAATGGCACGTAGTGTCTATAAATTTCTTTTCTCGCGAACGTAAGTTCTCTATAATTCAGATCAATGCATCTATTAATTTTCTGATTAATTAAGGCGATGCTGATGATAATTTCCTTCCGCGATTGTCGAATATAGACTAGGTTTGTTGCTTATGTTTTTATGTCTTCCCCTTTTCTGGGAAGTTGATCAGTGATGATTTGCCGTTGCTTTCTAGTGATTTTACCGAATGGATGATGGTAAGGGTGATCAGGAATGGTTGCTGACAGATGAATGGCAATGGATTAGAGGATGATTCTGATGTGCTTTGTGGTTTCTTGAGGCGCCTCCCACGCTTTAAGCGGCCGTTAAACCCTCATCCTTCGCCTCCACGTATTCGGACGCTCATCCAAACCCCTACACCACCGAGTTAGGCAATTTGCAACTTGAGAGATGAAAGCGATGTAGAAATAACTTGTCTTTGATATTCTCCTTCCGAATATCAACCGTGCTTTAAGCGGCTCTCAAACCCCCATACTTCGTCTCCACGTATTTGGATCCTGTTCCAAACCCTAGTACCGCCGTGGCAGGCAATTTGCAACTTAAGAGTTGAAAGCGACGTAGAATAGACTTGTTCTTGATACTCTCCGCCCGCGCTCCCACTCCTCTCCTCTCCACTCCACTCCTTCCGCCGCACGGCGCGCGTCGGCCCCAGCGCCGGCCCTAAATCACCCGCGCGGCGGGCGCTGCGGCAGCGGCGGGGCGATTTATAGTCGGAATTCATTCCCCATAGCCTACAACGTAATAAACATAATTCACACGGCGTTTTATTGAACGATACTCGCGATGATTCATGCATTGAATCGCATGCCGCACGAGATCTCGGACGGAATAAAGCGGCTCGCTCATCGCGTTTGAATTAAATTATTTGCGCATGAGCGGCGCGGCGATGCGTCGGCAGGCGGCGGCGTGGGAGGGGGGCGACGCCCCCCATTCAGCGGCGCCCTCAGAGGGGGCCGGAAAAAGGTGGAGCTCAGCGAGGAGGAACGGTATGGGGGAAAATGAAGAGATGAGAAGGATTAAAGCAAAAGGAAAAGGACGATGGGCGAGAAAAAAGAAATGAATAGGAGGAGATGAAGGGGAAGAAATAAAATTCGAGAAAACATAGTATTGCTTATTGGTGAGGATTGAAAGTGCTGGAGTTAACAAATTCAAATATAAAATTTCTCATCGGTTCTCAAAGTGTCTCGTCAAAGATACTGGCTAATTAGAAACGATGCATTTACCTAATTAGAATGAGCCAGAAAAACCATCTCAGAATCAAAACGACAAAATCCAAGAAACAATAAATAAAAAAGTTACACGCTAGAGAGATATGAAGAGTTATGGGGAACAAAGGGCCTAGGGTAGAACAGGAATTAAACATCGGAGTGATGATAGTGATTTAAGTAGCAAGATTAGAGGGATCAAGAAACGATAAACCCAATTGAATACCGAGGCGATACAACGAAAAATCAGTCAATGGCAGGTCATTGATATTGTAGCTAACTGTAGCGGCAAAACTCTCATAGGGGATTTACGAGATGATCAAGGGGCAGGTTCCGGATGCGTTTGCCGTGCGTCGAGAAACAAAAGCGGCAGTGCCAGACAAACACACAGAGGCGAGGCGGCAGCGCGGCGTCATCACACAATTTTATAGACTTTCCGGACGCGAGTGAAGTTATTCACATCAGGGTGAGGGTCGTAAAGTGCAGGCGCGTCCGAGATTCCCTTTTCGCCCCCTCGCGTTTGACCCACCCTCCGAAACTAAACCTGCGCCCCCCGCC
>BOPP01000021.1:5942535-5961128 GCA_017312745.1 Gryllus bimaculatus
GGCCCCGCCCACCACGCGACGCCCCCGCCGCCGCTCGCGCTTCTCTCAGTCCCAGAAGGCCCTTTTGCATTCTGGAACAGTTTACATTTGTTTAGTCGTCCTTTCAGGAATTCGGCTGCCAAAAGCCATTCAAACCGGATCAAGGCCATTGAGAAAGGTTTCACCTTGGTGAGAAGCTATGATTTACTCAGAGATCTCACTAATATGGTTTTCTCAAAGAAGTAAATATAGAGTCTAGTGGTTTCTTATCATCGATTTGAAACATAAACGCTCTAGTGATTGAATGGTCACATTATCGGAATATTGAAAAAAGTCATATAGAGGTGTACGCCTTGAAAAAATAATTTTTGGACTGACCGGCCCAGTCTCCCATCACTCAGCACACGTTAACCTTCACTCTCTCATTCGCACGTGCTTTTTTCGTCCTCATCCGCCTCAACCCAATTGACATCAGGAGAGGTCCCTCAGAGCATCAATTAATGCAACTTTAGGGTATCTGAGTCACTGCAGTGTCTCTGACCGGGTGGTCGTACATTCGAGTCCCGAAATTGATAAGGTTTTTAACAATGGCTTGTCGTTTAGATTGAATTCAGTCGTTGCCTGGAGGATAATTCTAGAGGCCGGCTGCTCTGATTGGTAGCTTTCCGTGGTTTCTCAGGTGAACTCCGGGTGATTACCTTCCTCTTCCTTGTCCTAACATCGCCCCTTACATGCACTACACTACCATACATGCCGGAAGACCGGTCGCGAACTTAGAAATTGTCCTGGCTGGGGCGGTATCCCGCTGGTGGGAGATTCCGGATCGAGGGAAACCCCACTAGTCGATGTTAGGTCGGAACCGGATCTCGCCATCTAACGGGGAAGATTACCGCACCTCACGAAGAACGAAACATGCACGGAACTAATCACTAACAACCAACCAACCAGTTAACCAACTGCCCTCATCCATCCTCTCTGACATGACACAATCAGCACCGCCAGTCACTAGCTCCTCCATTCCAACTGCACTACCCTCCTTCGCCTCTCTTTCCCCATTCAGCCAACCTCCCTCGTCAGTCCTCCCTTTCCTATCCCCTTTCCAGCCTCTCTCGTCTATCCGCCGTCGCCCATTCCCCTCATCCATTTCACCTCGTCCATTCACCCTCGTCCAACCTCCCTCGTCCATCTTCAGTCGCCCATCATCCTCCGCCGTCCAGTCTCCCTTGCCCAATCCGTTTCCATCCATCTCTCTTGTCCACTCCCCTTAGCTCACCTATCTCTGCCCAGTAAACGTTCGCCGTATCCCCACTCGTCTCCTCACATCCTCAGCGTGTGATGGCCCGCAGCCGCTTGACCCGCGCGCGCCCTCGGCGTCCGGCAGCGCCTCGCGCTCTGCCCGTCGAATCGATTCCGCGCCGCCTGGGAGCGCCGTGGAGAATGCGCCGCGCCGCGCCGCTCTACGCGGCCGCTCCATGCTTCCCGGTTTCTGGACCGGCCCACGCCTGTCCCGCGCTCCTCACACGCCACTCCGCCCTCGCTCCCGCCCACGCCCCTGCCCCGCTCCCTCCCGCTCCTGCCCCCACCCCGGCGCGGCGTGGCCACTGTCTCTTCCATTACCTTCCACACCACCATCACCATGTCAACGCCAATTCCAGCGCTCCCTACTCCCGTCCACGGCCCTGTCCCGCTCCTCTCCTGCGTTTGCCCCCACCCCTTCGCGGCGTGGCCACCCTCACTCCTGCCATCACCCCTCTCTCACTCCTGCCCCCACCTCTATCCCGCTCCTGCCCCCGTCCCGCTTCCCGGGGCACCACCACTGCTACTACCCAGCAATTAATACCATCGTGAACGCCAACGGCACCGCCTTCACCCTTCCCACCCCTTTCCTACTTCCACCATCACCCCGCTGCGGCTCAGCCCCCGCTGCCACCCCGCCACCGTTAACTGTCGTTAACGTCAACGCAACCGTTTTCACTCCCGCTCCTGCCCTCACCTCACCACACCCCGGCACCGCCACTACCATCACCCTAACCCCGCTTTCAACACCATCTTCAAGGGCTCCGCCCCGCCCCCACCCTGACTCCCATCCACGTCTTCAGCCCCCCGTCCCGCTCCTGTGCGCATCCCTCTACATAATCGCCACCGCTGCCACCCCGCTACCAACACCATCGTCAACGCCAACGCGACCGCCCTCACCGTCACAAACACCTGCACAATCTCACCTCTCCGCGGTCTCCATCTTTGCCACCCCCGAAAACTCGTGGAGGGCGGAGTGAGTGAGGCTACGCTGGCGGCTGGAAGCGGAATGTGTGAAACAGATTGAGAGAGATGAGACGCCTTACATCGCGCTGACGCCCGCGGAGGAATTGAACAGCAATATGACAGTTTCTCCGTGTTTGTCTACTTGCTGACCAATGAGAAGTAAGAGAGAAGGCGTGATAATAGAGCAAAAGCGGTTAAGAGAAACTGTTAGAAGTACACAAATAATTTATGAATTCATAGGAAATGAAATAACGAAAGGAAACATATATTTTTGTTGTATCTATGTTAATATTATATCCAACTTCATTGAATGAATTTAATTATAAATATTTGCAATTCTGTATCTGAATTGAATGATATAGTCGTATTAGGTAACACACATAAAGAAATACAAACTACACTTAAGAACTAAATACACAAAGAAAGAAAATTAAGTTAAAAATACACTTTGGCAAAACAAAAGTAATGACAAATAGAGAATATAAAGAATTAACAATACAGAGAAAAATAATAGAATATGTTCAAGAATACATCTATGTTGTAAAACAATATCCTTTAATAAGAAAAATGATAAAGATATTAATAGACGCATTTCAGCAGCATGGAAAAAATTCTGGACTTGAAGTTTATTCTTTTAAACAAAAAAGTTAGCATAAAATGAAAAAAGACATAATTGACACCTGTATTCTACCGGTTCTGTTCTGTGCACAAACCTGGTCTGTGACAAGAAAAAATCAAAATGCTATTGGAGTATGCCAAAGAAGCATGGTAAGAAAAATTCTTCGAATACCTTTAACAAATAAAATTATAAATGAAGAAAGAAGAAGAAGAACACAAATAAAAGATGCAATGCTGACTACTTATCAACTAAAATGGATGTGTGGAGGTCACATCTCAAGACTCCAAGATGACAGATGGACATCCAGAACTACTTCATGGGACCCACGAATAGGGAAGAGGAACGTTGGTAGACAACATCGAAGATGGACCGATGACTTCCGGGAACGTCTAGGTCATCAATGGCCAAGAGTTGCGAAAGACCGTAAAAAATTGAAAGAATTGAATAAATCTATTAAAAACAGTATTTAATGAATTACCCATGTAAGGTCCTTGAGGTGGCTGCTCTAGGACCAACTTTTTAATGTAAACCTCCTTACCCTGGGCAAGAGGTCCTTGCCATAATAGCGAGCATAATAGCGAGCTTGCCATTCAACGAGCTAATAATAATAATTTTAATTGAGAAAAATTGAAGTATTAAAGGCAGTAACAGTACCACCAATGAGAACATGAAATAATGATTTCTCTTTTTATCGCTATTCGTTTTGTTAGTTTGTAGCTTTGGGTGGGGGTGACTCTGCACCGAAGCGAAGCAAGGGATCGTCTCAGCAGTGGCTATGTAGGTCAAGGAAAATCGAGAAATTGGTCAAGGTGATTAATTCACTCCAAATTATAATTTATTCTTGTACAATTATAATAAGTTGTCTTGTACAATTATAAAATTATATTAAAAATTCTACATTATTAAAAGTAAAATATTTAAAGTTTTTTTCTGTAGCACAAGTTCGAAATTATTTCAAGTTGATTGTATGTTTTCTTTCCTGAAGTACACTTCAGGCTGGGAAAATGGAAATGCTGTACTAAACCAATTCTAGAATCTTTAGTAATTCAATCCAGTATGGCGTGGTTATCTTTTGAAATGGAGAAATCGAAGAGACATTTTCAACCCAGTGAGTAACTCTTTTATAATTTGATTCAACATATTTGTCTGATTTCAATAAGTATCACGCATTGCCCGGTAAAAAATTGTTTTGTATTATTTGAGTAGACTTATGTGATTACAAAAAAGCCAGTTATTTTGAAATCACGGGTACCCCATAAATAAAAATATGCATCAAAGGGAATAGTTGGGAAGGTGATGATACTGAACAGCGAGATTCGCGTGGCTGGTGTATGAGTATGTTTATTTCCCTATTTGAAAGTTTGTAGGGATCGCGAAATGTTTTTTCAAAAACATTATACCTTTTCTGAGATAGATATCGTTTCAAAGGCACTCAAGGAGCGGATTTAATTTGCAGAAAGTCCGAAGCAATTAGTATCACGAAGTATTTTATTTTGTATTTAATAATAATTAATAATGGTTAATCTATGACGGAGGCATCTTAAGTAAACCAAAAGAACTAGAGAATAAAATATATTACAGTGACATCTCGGAAATCATTGTAATTACAGAATAAAAGATGTATTTTATCGATTTCTATCGATGTGAAAACGTACAAAGTAAAAGGGAGGAGAAGAATAGAAGGATGAAAAGGAGAAAAGAGAAGAATATAAGGAAGAAGAATAGGAATAAGAAGAGGAGAAAAAAAAGAAAGAAAGGGATGAAGAAGACGAAGAAGAAGAAATGGAGAATAAGATAAGGATGAAAGGAAGAAGAAGAAGAAGAAGAAGAAGAAGAAGAAAGCGAGTAGAAGAAGGAGAAAGATTAGATGAAGAGGGAGAAGAGTCTAGAAGAAGAGTAGAGGGAGAAGAAGAAGAAATTGGGGGGAAGAAGAATAAAACGCAAAAAAGAAGAACAATAAGAAGAAAAAGTGAAGAAGAAGAAGAAGAAGAAGAAGAAGAAAAGAAGGAGTCGGACGAGAAAAGGAGACGGTGAAGAAAAGGAGAAGCTGAAGAAAAGGAGAAGGAGAAGAAAAGAAGAAGAGAAGAAGAAGCAGAAGAAGACGAAGAAGAAGAAGAAGAAGAAGAAGCAAAAGAAGAAGAACAAGAACAAGAATTAGCGGAAGAAGCACAAGAAGAAGCTGAGGGAGAAAGAAGAAGCAGGAGAAGAAGACGAAGATGAAGAAGAAGATGAAGAAGAAGAAAAGGAGAAGAAAGGGTCGAGAAGAAGAAGAAGAAGAAGAAGAAGAAGGAACCGCAACCGCTCGTACTCCCATTCCCGCCGACCGCCTTGCATGGCAAGCCGACATCCCCCCGCGGATCTCCCCCGCAGCGGGCGCGCCTCGCAAACATTCGTCGTCGGCGCAGGGATGCGATGCGATGCGATGCGCGCGAGGGCGGCGGCGGCGGCGGCGGAGGCTTCGGAAAAACGAGTTTGCGTTGCGCCGGCGCTGGCTCCTTCGATCGCCGCAGCTCCGTCGCGCCGCGCCGCGCCGCGCCGCGTGAGACAATCGGCCGAAGAACGGGTTCCCCGCGCCGCGCCTACCGCCTTTGAAAGGCAACGACGCGTGCCTTTCCAGCGAGCGCTGTAGCAGGTCTCTGCGCGGACGCGCTGGCAGGACGCGCTGGCGGGGACGCTCCGGAAAACGAGCACGCGCTCTCAGATCCGGACGCGCCTACGGCTAAGGACATTATTCCCGTAAGAGTGGTGCATGTTTATCGCGTTAAGTGGCGGTGATATTTCCTCGCTGGATGGTGAGATCCGGCGCTGACCTAAACGTCCGTTTGTAGGGTTTTCCCCAGCCAGGTATTGCCTTGCAGCAGGGCACCACCCCAACCAAGACTAGCTGGTTTCCCGGTAAGTGTGGCAGTAACGTACATGTAAGTGTGTGTATAAGTAAGGGGTTAGGATATGACAAGGAAAAGGAAGAAAAGATTGCACGCGGACCGTGGCGAATTTGTCACGGGACTTCT
This sequence comes from Gryllus bimaculatus, assembly GCA_017312745.1. NCBI lineage: Eukaryota > Metazoa > Arthropoda > Insecta > Orthoptera > Gryllidae > Gryllus > Gryllus bimaculatus. The sequence continues at coordinate 5,948,407 of BOPP01000021.1, forward strand.
CCGCCTTTACCAGGTATTGGTGGAAGAAAACACGGAAATCTACACGGAGCAGCTGGTCACTAGAAATTTCCTTCAGACTGCAGGTGAATTCGACCTAGATCTCGAAAATACAGCCACAAGCACTCGAGCCCAAGGACCCTTTGCTCAGAGACACTGGAGTGACATTAATTAATTCTCTGAGCCACCTAAGCTGGTTCGAATACTTCGTTCTTTGTTGTTTTGTTTTTTTTTGTGATCCGGTGAATTGGCTCACGCTCTAAATAAAACCGGTATTATCTTTATTTTATTTAACTGTTTTCCATCCACTTTGATCGTCATACTAATTCCTACCAAATTAATTAATTTGTTAGAAAGGATCACTGTAATCATAGTATTATCATTATTAGCTTAGTGACGTTGGTTGTGTACGTCACAGAAGCGTTTGTGGTATTAACGAGGTATTTGTGGTATTAGTGTTTGATTTTGATTTGGTTGATTGAAACTGCCTCAGGCCTCAATGCCAATTTTGAAGACGCGCTGTTGAAGTCGTCGTGAATGGCGCGGCCGTTGTTTTCTTCTTATGAACCCGGTGATTTATCCTGCTCGCTAAATGGAACTATTTATTTTATTGAGGAATGTTAATCTTTACACTTGCTACACTTGCTCAGTAATTACAACCCAGACAGCAATAAAAGATAAAATCTTGTTATGCCAATTTATTTACCTAGATTATTACATGACGTATGTGTACGACATATTATTGTTAACTTCGCTTCCTCTACGAAGGAAATTGAACTGGCTGTTTTTTTCTTTTGGAAATTTAAATTGTCACTGAAAGTCCTGACTGCTCCTGCAAACCATGTGCATGTAAACTACCAGCTGCAGATTTTTCTCGCATTGCCAGACATTTATAGACATTAACGTGTACGCTCAGAGATTCAAGACACAGTATTCCTCTTGGGAAAACAATAATTTAGCTTGGGCGATACTCAGAAAATAATTTTTTTCATTTAATGACGTGTTTCATTAAATTTGTCCTTCGAAATTTGTAGAATCTATGTCCAACCTTTCCATACTATTCTCTTATTTATTACTTATAGTATGTGAAGGAGTTAAAGTCGCTAAATTTCTTTGCCGATTAAAATCATACTCGAGAACCAATCTTTGTCCCAAATGTTCTGATTTCTCTGTTAATGGTTTGTCTACTGATATCCTGGGTCTTTTCGACCACGCACTGTGTCAAATCTCCGGTATTCCTTTGAGGTTTCCCTGGTACAAGTGCTTGGAGAAATGGGCTTGCGGTAGCGGTAGTTAGTCTCAGAATTCTTTTTGAGTACTCAGCGATTTATGTCGCTCGCCAAATGTAACGTAGGTTAACTTTATGTTATTTGCCAATGTTTGGCATTTCCCTTGCTCCTCAGATAATAACGTGCAGATTTAATAGAAGGGATCACCAAATTATTTGTAAGATCATGTTTACATAAAGCATGACACAGGGATGGTAGTACAATTTCCTGTGCGGTTAACTCAAACAATATTAATGTATCCGAATGATCTTGATTCACATCTCTAATTGCGTGAAATAAAATTTTAGTTTCAAATAATCTTTCATTTATATCGCGCGAAATAAAATTTCAATTTCCAATAATATTTCACCTAGTTGCGCGAAATAAATTTTCTGTTTCAAATAATCATCCACCCAGACCGCGCGCACAATTTCTGCGTCCCTGTGAAAATCTTACAATGATTACTTCGATCAGCCCAACACTTTCCAGAAGCTTTCAGCAAAGTAATAGACGCACTCAAGCGGGCGTACGACTCATAAATGCCCAGGTAATCACGTGATTACCTGAGAAGATCTTTTAAAGTCTGTCGTTTAATACCCAATTTTATTACATCATTATATGGGAAGTATGATCGGCGAAGACATTGAACTCTGTTAATTGCTGGTTAGTCACATTCTCCTTTTATTTTCATTTTTGTGTCGTTTAATTATGATAACATGAATACTACGTTCCTAAATAAAAAATGTATGCAGTTTACAGTGAGTACGATCAAAAAATATTTTGCAATTTTCATAACATAATAAATGTGTAGAGGCTATCATCAAACAAGGCGTGTCGTGATACTCTTATAAATACTTCAGTATATTTCAGTTACATTGAGCTTAGATCTGCTTTCATTGACACCGATTAAAGCTGCTTTGATATCAATTGGTAATACGAAATCAGTTAAATATTGCAATAGACTACGCAACACATGTTCTGTACGTATTTACCTGTGATAACATTGTTTCAACAATATGTTAAACAAAACTACGTTCTGTTTCGCTACACAATTGGCTCGTTCTTCTCAATAGCTGTTCATTCCTCGTTCCTTGTGTTTCTCTCTGTTTCTGTTAAAATAACTTTGATCATAGAGACGGCCCACTTGGGACCTTTCATCAATCTCTTATATTCTGTCGTAACCTTTCTATTGTTTATGTATTATTTTCTTTACATTAGATTGTCTTCCAATCATTTTTGACTCTCACGATTCAGTTTCGCGCCGTTTGATACGTCACATTCTATATTTTCTCCATCAGTCTCTCATCGTCTTTGCTTACGTGTCAATGAATATAAACTGAATTTTTGGGTCTCATTTGAAATTGGTTTAATAGTATGACAGTTCATTTAAAGAATCATTCCAAATTGACATATTTTTTCTTATTAACTAGCTTGGTTTTGTTTGTTTTGTTGGTATTCTAAATAGCCCTTTGGTTTTAATATATCGTCCCTATTTATTCCTGAAACATTTTCTTGCCGGTTTTTTGTTTTCATATTTTGAAAACTACAAGTTACGTTTTGAAGATATTGGATGAAATGAACTGAAATGATTTTACTGAGAGGTAAGAAAATTCTATGCTGTGTGAAAAGTATGCATTTCTGCCACCTTTGCACATTCATTATATATCATAATTATAAAAACTTTTAAGTCTTTTTCCCTGTTAATAATGTTTACTAGAAAGAAGAGAATTGGCGTCTCAGCTCTGCATTCACACGCGACGCCTCACCAAGTCTCGCCTCACTACACCTCACATTGCTTCACCAAGTCTCATCACGCTCATCATGCCCTACCACGTTGTACCGCATTCACCTCTCCTCACCTCACCACGCACCATGTCTAACAACGCGTCACTCCCTTCTACTGGACCTCACCACGCCTCACCAGTCTTTCACCAGTCTTTACCACACCTGCTCGCGGCTTCGCGCCCGTCCATTCCTCTCACCCGGTCCATTCCGAGTCTCCGCGTCGCTCCTCACCAGCACCTCCCAACCCCGCCCCGCCCCGCCACGCCACGCCGCGCCACCCCGCGCTTCGAGAGCGGCGCTCGGGCGCTCTATCAAGCGCGTCGAAAGAGGCATCGCGTTTCGCAGAGGAGCACCTTTTACATCGTTTTCTGCTATTCGTGTCTTTATTAACATTCCGAAAAGGGACCGGCGCGGCGCGGAGGGGGCGTTGATGCCCGAATAATGGCTACCCCCCGACGTGGGGGGCACGGGCCCCCGCGGAGAGAGCAAGAGCGCGGGAGGGGGCGGACGGCGGACACAGGGGCTCAGGCGGGGGCGCGCGCGCGCCGCCGCCGCGTCAGGTAGGTCAGCGGCGCGGCGCGGCCAGAGCGGCGCGGGGCTCGAAATAACAGAGCACACGGTGTTCACACCTTGACGTGCGGCGGCGGCCAGCCTCGCGGCGGCGGAGGGGGAGGAGGCGGGCGGCGCGGCCCGGCCCGGCCCGGCCCGCCATTATCGACGTTGGTGTTCCAGCGGCGGCCCCCGGGCTCCCCTCAGAAAAAGAAGAGGTCCACGGGAGGGGAGAGGAGAGAGGGAGGGCGGGGTCGGAGGAGGAGGAGGAGGAGCAGGCGGAGGCGGCGGCGGCGGCGGCGGCGGCGATGGTAATAAAGCTCGTGTGTAAAAACAGACCCTTTACGGGTTTATTAGGTCGGGCGGCGGCCGCCCCGTGTTGTGGGCGGCGGGGAAGGTGGCGACGGTGGAGGCGCTGCGAGCGCGCAGGACTTGCTCCCTGCCACCTCCCGGCGGCGGCGGCGGCGGCGGAGAGGAATGCAATCAGGGCCGAGCTCATGTGGGGGAAAGTGATGCGGAGGAAGTAGAGCTTCCGTGTTTGTATACAAAGCGTCTGTTCGCGAGCCACTTTTGAAAATAATGATTCAATTGAGCAAATATTTACAATTCCTACTTGAACTACTTCTGATATCACTTTCATGTCAAGGTCGAGAAGTAGAGAAATATTTCATAGATTGATAAATTACAGTGGTCAAATCCTGCATTAACATCTTTGCGGAAACGACGGATCTGATAGTAGCTATTGTGTTTCCTCACGGATTGACTAAGAAAAGTGAAAATTACATTGATCCACGTATTTCCCTCTGGCTCTAATAACAAAACAAGTTACATCTGTTTAAAGAGATTATCTAATTTATGATGCAATGGTGTTCCAATAATTACATTTATCCACATTATAATCAGGTATTCATCAAATCACTGAACCACAACGCAATGTTTTTTTTATAATATTAAGATTAATACACAAGTGTGTGATATAATTAATTACACTAAGTTATAGGGATGATCACTATCTTCCATGATCTGTGAGCCGATGCCTTTAAAGTTGAACGCCTACACATCTATTCTCGCAAGTCGCATCCACCTAAAACGTCCTTCAACCCTTTGGAACACGCACGGCGACCGTGCGTCGTAGATTCCATCTGAGTAATCCATTTGTTTCCGATCTTCTCGGTAGGTACCATTCACTTCCACTGCATCGGGAATTCTATCAATTCCTCCTGTGTAATTCTCTCTCAGCAAATAGCTTTGTATGTGACTAATCTGTTCTTGTGAGCGCGTGAAGTATTTGTCTGTCTCTCCGAGGAGCTCGTCCCGGCTGTTGTGCGTCGGACGCGCAGGCGCCGTGACGCGGCAACTCTGGAGCGCCTTCCCCCTCGGTTATCTACCTGGCACGGGGCTATTGTTCCTCTCAAGCCTTTCAGCCCTTTTATTTCCTCAATGATGTCTCTATCCTTGTGGTACGACAGACTTAATCTCAATAATTTTAGTTTACTTGCTCGGGCTATAATCTTGTCATTCAGGCCGATCTCCAGATTGCATATCTTTGTTAATATAAAGGTGTATTGCTTTAATGCGTTTTGTATATATAGATTTTGCATCCTGATGAACGAAATATTCGTACAAAAACCTTTGTTTACGTATTGTAAACATGATTCACCGATTAGTACAACAGTGTTTAAAATATATTTTGTCGATCATTTTACATTGATGTTTGGAAATTAGAAATAAATTGACTCACTATTATCTTAAGCTATTCCAAACAATGAATTTTAAATCATTAATCCGATGTTTTATTTATGTAGATTTAAACTGTATTCGTAATGTAGCTATGAGATAATATATTCTTTGTTTATTTTAGATGTTGATCTATATTTCTAATCAATTTATTCACAAATAGATACGACTTGCACAGAAAATTATGATTTTTGCTATGGAAATATTGATAAGTAGTGATGTATTGTTAAATCGTAGTTGCCGAGAAATATTTGTAATAAACCGTTTACTGTTAATATTTAAGAGTTTTATGGCTTAAAAATAAATTATTCAGATATTAGAAGAAACATTAAAGACACATTATTATTGAACATCGAATTAATTATTACAAATTTATTGTTCGGAATAGCTTAAGGTAATGGAGAGTCAATCTATCGGTTATTTCCGAACATCAATGCAAAATGATCGAAAAATATATTTTTAACACTGTTGTACTAATCTCTGAATCATGTTTATAATACAAAAGACAGGTTTTTGTACGAATATTTCGTTCATCAGGGTGCAGAATACAATATAAAAGTGTTCGCCTAAGTTGTGAATACCTGAAAATATTTAACTTTAATTTACTGTCCAATTTACACAAAATAGAGTTGAAATTATTTTGGAAAAGAGGGCTTTGGAATGGAAGTGACTGTGATGTAAACGAATCTGATGAACTTCTATCCAGAGCCCTAAATTCCAAAGACAATGGTTACAATAAACATTTCAAAAAATCAGCATGGCAATTGGGAAAATGTAATTTAATTATTTGAATTTGTTCTTGCGCGACCCGTGGTGTACTTATTAGACAGCCTGGCCACCTAGGCTTGGATTGGATACCTGTCAGATTTAAGTGGAATTTGGTACTCGCTGGTTCCTGCCTTTTGTTAGACCATCTCTATTTTCATTCTTATTACTCATATTGTTATTATTATTATTATTATTATTATTATTATTATTATTATTATTGTTTTTGTTGTTGTTTTTTTGTTACCAGCGTCATCACCAGTCCAATTCCTTACAAACGCCCTACTGGTGTGACTCACGCCGGCTGATTTGAAAGTTCTGGCTTTGAAACTAGTCATCCCGTATCTCCTAAAATGCGTATCATGCAATGAATAAAAATTACAAAATGTAAATTTTTAAATAAAAGGTCAACGTCTATCCGTTTTATTGTTTCGTTCTGTAAGTAGGCAAAGGAAGGGAGTTTAAAATGTGCTGCGCTCAATGTGGTCAGCGCCCTAAATGCAGCAGGACCGCTCCCACATTTCTCCCGCATTCCCCGATATCCGCAGCCGAGGCTGCAGCCAGGCTGCCTGCGGGGCCTCAGGAATGCGCGGGCGAGCGACCGAGCCGCGAGAGCGATGGGCGAGCGGGCGGACGGGCTGGCGAGAGGGCGGGTGAGTGGGTGGGTTGGTGGCGAGCGGATGCGGCGAGAGCGGATGGGCGGGTAAGAGGACGAGAGGACGGGCAGGTGAGCGAGCGAGTGGGGGGCGAGAGAGCGCGGGCGAGAGAGGGGGGGCGAGAGAGCGGCCGTCGGAGAGAGGCAGGGAGAGAGCGGGCGGGTGGGAGAGCGAGTGGTGGAGAGAGCGGGCGGGCGGGCGGGCGGGAGTTCGGGGAGAAGGCGAGTGAGAGAGAGGGCGGGCGGGTCGTCGAGCGACGGGCAGGCGGGTAGGCGAATCGCGCGGCGGAAAGTGTGGACTCACGGCTGGTAATACCTCCGAACAAGAACAATGCGGCGCGCTGTCACGGATACCTCGCCGCTCTCCATTAGGCTCCGATTCATGGCGGTTATTAAATAAACCCTCCTGCTGCCTATTCATTAGCACTGCTCGCTCGCTCGCTGGCTGCTGGCTGGCTGGCGGGTCGGCGCTTAGCTCGTCTCAGCCCGCTGCTGCGCCAGATCGCTCACCGATGTCCCCCGTCCGCCAGCGGCCCGTTCCGCCGCCGACGAGCGCGGTGCGGAGACTGTCAGCGCTATCAACGGCTGCGTCGGAATATTTGCGCCGCCACTTCGCCTTCAGTCTTTTCGGTAGATCTGGCGATGTAAGCATTGCTAACGCGATTGCCATTGCCGTCGGACTATATGCATCAAAATTCCATTCATATTACGCCATATATCAAAACGACCTCGTTCAGAATAATATGCATAAATATGTCTCCCAGCAAATTGTTACGTCTAGCGCTGATAACATTTTTGCCGCTCTGAAATTGCTTGCAACGATTATTATTAATACAAGCCTTCGTCTGTGCCAGTGCCCGACTTGCCTTTGTTATAATCGTTTATGAATATTATGGACATCACCAACGCACACCTATGTTCAACGTTCAACTCCATTGGAAATAATTGCTGGGCGAACGTTAACAGTGACAGGGCGAAGGATACGTGGCTGCGTCGGTGGTAGAGCGGGCGGTGTCAGGCGGTGGGCGCGCCTACAGTCAATTTGTTGAGGGCTCTGCAGCAACCGCCGCCTCACGGACACGTAGGACCAGAGGAAAAATGTGAACCCGCGAGCCTCCTGCTGGGGCTGCGGGAGACGCATGCGGGATCAGTCCACATTCCGCGGACCTAACGCACACACTCCCACCGCACCCCACCCCAAACCTCCCAGACTCTTCAAATCTCCTCGTCTTCCCCACGCCTTCACGTCACACCTCTTTTCCCGAAATCATCCTGCCTCTTCTAGACTCCTCCTCCTCTCCCCACATCTCCATCCACGTCTTCCCCTTCTCTCCCCACTTACGCACGTCTCCCGAAATGTTCCCAAAACTTGCCGCCTCTCCATCACCTTTCTCAGCTTTTCAACGTCCCTCCACGTCGTTCCTCGACCATTCTCGCAACCTCTTGTCACCTCACATCTCCTCCTCGCCCCTCCTCACCTCCTCCTGCTTGTAGGTAGCTCCTTCTGGTATATCATTAATTATTTAAAGAATTATTTAAAATGTGTACAGGGGAGCGATAAAGATGGAACCTTTCATTAATTTTCAATACGTACGCGAGACAAAATGCCACATGCACATTTCATTTATTTTTTACAATTATTGGTAACTTCGAATTCAAATTCATTTGTTCAGGGATATAGCTCTCTTGTAACTGCTGTCTATTAACAGTATCAGTAAAACAACTACGGGACAAAGATGTATTGAATTGGCAAGTGAGCTGTGCTGTTTCTGTGCATGTCGAATCTTTTTATTTCACGCTTTCATGAAGCAATTGAGGTTTGTTACAAGGTACACATTCTTCTCGGATATTTTCACAAAGTCAGTCGAGAACTGTGTACTCCTTTGCTATCTCGCTAACAATTCACGCGCACGGCGTGCCTTTCACGCTGCCTGCCGGCCACCCAACGACAGACCACCTGATCGAGCGCGTTCCTATTTACGCCTCATTCACGGATCTTTTTCTCCTCTTGCTCAACTTCCCCTTCTAAGGTTAATATTTCATTCGCTTGTCCTCTATTTAACTTTCCTTCTGTTGCCAGGAACATTTTGTACGATGACCATGCGTATTTATTCATTGTACCGACAATGAATACCAAACCAATTCACTTCAGATTAACAGATCCTGGCTGCTGCCGGAGATATTATGAAGTAGGTTGCGGTTGAGTTTTGAATAGTATTGAAAGTGTAACCTCTTCAGGTGGTATTCTTGGGATCCTGATCTGATGTTACTCGAACCCCTATAAACGCTCAAATTTTTCAGCGAAAGGTTGCTTCGATTTGCACGTGCAACTTTTATTTAATTTGCCAAAAAAATGTCTTCCCACTCTGACACTTTCCGCGATTTGAGACATCCTTCCGCCTAAAATTGAAGAATTTGCGAGTGCTCCCGAAACATCAAGCTAGGACCTCAAAGATACTTGATATTACACTTTCTGCTCCCCTCGATAACATTCCTTTTCTTTGCGAATATCATATTGACTTCCGTTCAACATTTCAGCGAATAGTCTGCTAGTTCTCTCACTGCAAACTTTGTTAATACTTACATTCCATCCTTGCACCAACCAACTTTGTTACCACCTGTTATCATCAAATTTTTACGACACTATATGTTTTTTCAACATTTGACGTCGCCAATCACTTCGTGCGAGCTACTACCATCTCTGTTCCTGACGTAAACATATTCTGGTCAAATCTTTTTCGCAAGAGATGCTTTTAAATCAATATCAAGCGACGAATGATCGCTCTCTCAGACTCATGTGGGATCTGAAATTTGAGCAGCGCGCTGTTGGACTATGGAGGCGCCGCGAGGGGCAAGAGGCGGACGTTGGGTTGCTTCAACAAATTATTGTCCGATGTGTTAACGTGTTGACAGTGTGTTCCTTATGTATCTTTGGGTAATTAATATGTTTTCATTACGTCAATTCGTGTCGTGTCCTTTTTCCGTTGCTCATAAACCTGAGATGTTTACATTCATATCTCATTTTGATGTTGTCAATGCATCCCTTGAGTTAGCTTTTCAGGTTTTCTATTTCTTGAATTGACTTCTCATTTCTTCAACTTATCTCACCAATCTTAGTTGTTGATCATATTACTTTTACAATACAAGTTCTCTGGATTTTGATCTGGTACTCTGTCTCATTTTTTCTAATTTATTTTTGTATATTGTCTTTCTTTCTCCCGAAACTTACATACTGTTGGGTCTTGCCAGTGCGGCAAAATGAATTGATAAATTGATGGAATGAGATATTTACGGAAAGGATCGATTACTCAAAAACTTTTAAACATGAATTGATCAGCAAGCGATATCTCGCGAACGCAGCTTTACATCGCAATCTCCAAATACCACTGTAAAAGAAAAAATCATGAAATCTACTGAAAGAGTAAAAGTGCACCTACACTATCTAGTTTTCAGTCCCCTGGATATATTACTCTTATGATATCCCCCATTAACCAAATCTCTCCTGATTTCTCATATCAATGCGAAATTCTTCTAAAACGCCTTTTGAAGCAAGAGAAACATGTCGTAAGTGAGTCGCATAAAAAATTAAAAAAAAAAATAAAAAAAAAGCATGTTCATCTCGCACAACCTTCCCAAGCTCAGCTCGCGGCGGCGTGGGCCACCCCCGCGCCGCAGGGCCAGTCAGTCACCCCTGCGCGGCGCGGCCTAATGAGGGCGGCCGGGCCGCGCGCGCCGCTAGTGACAGATGGGCTTTTAAAGAGCCGCGCGCTGCCGCCCCGCCGCCTCCGACGCGGCGCGGCGCGGCGGGCAGCGGAGGCAGCGAGCGGCGCTCAATAGCGCCCAAAATAAAGAGTATTCCTCGCGCCGTGTAATCGTATCACAGACGCCGCCACCGCCACCGCGCCGGACGCCCGCACAGTGGGTCGAAAGGATACTCAAAACGCTCAGTGCTCTGTTTCTTAAAAATATTCGTTAAAACCATTCAAAAATACTTTCCAAAACTACGCTTTTTAAACCATTTTCTCAATTTTTAACAGCGGGTGACATTTGTAATCACGTTCTTCAGATGAACGTTCTATATTGAACTATCCCCGTCTGAGATGAATCACAGTTAAGTAAAACATGTTTCAAAATTTATTTAAAAAATGTAGTAATTTCTTAAATAATATGAACGATGATATATTTTTAGTGAAGTAAAATAGTTGAATCTTTAAATTTTTCACCGTACCGTTCTCATCGCGTTTGAGAAAACCGTGTATCGCAGCCATCTAAAAGTGAGCGTTTATTTTAAACTACCCATTATGCTGTTAAATGAAAACAAAATAGGTTTCATTCAATGAAAACGTCCGTCCAGAAAAGGAGAAGAAGAAGAAGAAGAAGAAGAAGAAGAAGAAGAAGAAGAAGAAAAATGCGATGCTATACATACGTATTTTTACTCCTATGATCTGTAGCTTTTACATTCAAAAGTAAGTAAATCCATATGACAATACACCCATGCGCATACGTTTTCCGTTGCATTTTTATAACAATTTTTATTTGCTTATTTTAGATTTTATTTATATCGTTTATCTTCCCTGGTCGAGTGTTTGGTCCCAGTGCGATCCTGTGTGCGCCGCCGCCACGACGGCCACCTGAGAAGAGGCGATGATGGATCGTGTGTGCGTGTGTTCACACTCAGCGCAGCGGCCGTGTTCTGCGGTTGCTCTTGACCCGGGAGGCCACGAAGGCGGGCGGCGGCGGGCGGTGGCGGGTAGTAGCAGCCAACACTCCAGTTGCAGCTGTTTATTCAGATCGTATCCCCTCGCTTTCATTTGGAAATTTCAGCATGATGGGGCGGATTTTCTTGTTAGTCGAAGTATAAGTGAAATACCAATTAAATAACTCGGGTTTCCACAATGTCCCTTTAATGAGCTGTTTCTCTTTTCGACAGGATGTTGCGAAATGTAGCTAAAAGGAAATAAGACTAAGTAGGCATAACATACTGCAGCGAAGTTATTTTTTAATTTGATAAGTTGTAATTTCTTTAAATTTTCCCACTAACCAGTGTTGTTTTTCGCAATTCACCTTGCGGTATGTTGCGATACAATTGTAAAGGATTAAAGGGATAAATTTCTAAGAAAAGGGTTGAAATTTTCTTTTCATCGAAATGAGAGAGGCGAGAATGGCTCAGCGAGAAAAGGAGAAAAATTAGAGGCAATCTTGTCGGGAGACTTAATTTGGACAATGTGGATACAACCATAGAATCAATGTAATTTATAATGACGTCCATTATGCTGTCAAATGAAGAAAGCCTCTGTCGCTCTCCTTTCTCACAATGGGCGTGAACGCGGAACCATGATTTTGAAAAGTAGAAGGAAAGTAGATGAGTAAATTAGGCAGAGAACAGTTGGTAGATGAAACGAGCGAAGAAACCTAATTTGTTCTCGTGAATGCGGAGATTTCTCTTCGAGTGGACCGTTTCCTACCTAAAATTACACCTCCTCCTCGTTCTTCTTCTTCAAAATATTGTGGAACGCCAACCACAGCGCTTATTAACACTACTGTTTGTGGTCGACTAGCGACATGGATAAAAATAATATTGTATTTCTCCCTACTGGTTATATTATATCAGAGCTACATCAACTACAAAATCAATCACGTAGATTAAAAACAGTAAGAAAATATGATTTAATATATTAAATTACAATTTAATTATTTCACATAACAAATTTTCTAATATTTGTTTAAAAACTCATTAGTTTTAATGTTACTCTATTTTGATGAATCTGTGAGCAGTACGTAAATTGATTGTAATACAAAATTGTTCACATGTTTATGAATCATTGTCACACAGACGCCGCGAAATCAAACAAGGCCATTATTCGAAAAATTTGATTGTGACAATTCCCGAGAAGCACGCAACTTGCAGGTTTGTTGGTAATAAGGTAATGATAATACAGCGAGAGGTCGACCACAAACAGTAGTGT
>BOPP01000021.1:5961153-6014590 GCA_017312745.1 Gryllus bimaculatus
CTTGTGCGCACGAGGAGAGTGATCGGTGATAGGCGCAAGCATGAGTAACGCTAAGATCTCTACAAACTCAGCCGCTCTCCGCTGTTACTAATCACTGTAGCAGCATTCTAACTCATGTACTCTGATCCGCGAAAAACCTGGAAACTACGATCAGATCAAAGCATGCACGCTATGAATCCGCTTCCAACAAAAACTGAGTGACACTACAGTATGTTCCTCGACAATACACTAACCCTTGCATACTGGTATATCTGATGTCTTTTGGCAAGTTTAATACATTTATTCGGGCGCTTGATCTTTGTGCAATACGCCCTATATGATATTATACTTGCTTTCTTAGAAACCTGTACATCGCCTCAACTTACAGTCTGTTGGCAACCCTCCCCTAGTTCCTTCCGAATACGCAAGCCGCCCCTGCCACGAGTGATTACTGTCACTCACCTGTTCCCAAAATCCTAATTCAGATCCTTACACGTCTGCCAAGAATTTTAAATCCTTCGGACATATCAGGTCGGCTGATCAAACCCAACGCCCTTCGTGCTGCGGAAGAGGTGAATGACCGCGTAAACAAAGTACACCGGTTAAAGGTTGGTGTGAATTGATGGAAGTGCGACAGGTCACGGAATGGAGGAGGTGGGATGGATGAAGGCTGGGGGGGACGAAGAACGGGACCTTGGCGCGGAGGGGAAGGCAGCGCGCTGACGAGAGAATGGGAAATCCGGGAGGTTGAGTAATAGCGGAAAATTGTGAATGGCAATCGGAGACTGGACGGACCCATAAGCGAGATCTCGCCGCCTTATATGACAACGAAGGGAGCATGGAAAGTGTTTAAAAAAGGAGACCTCATGTACATCATTAATAGCGGAAGTTAGATGTTTCTGCAACCCTGGCAAAGGGAATGAGTGCTGAGCATAGGATAGTTCAAGGGAAAAAAATGTAATATAACGTAGATATCGAATAGACAGTGGTGGCCTTACTTGATAAAATAAGATGGGAAAATATTACATACAAGACATACGTGGCGAACTTTTTGAGCAGACTTTTTGGAATAGGCTTATGAGATTATACCTTGGTGAAATAAATTGGCACTTTTAACTGTTTATGTACGGAATTTTTACAGTAGCAAAACTTAGAATTCTAAATCACTCAGTGCAAAGCGTGGTTGTAGAGAACAACTGATTGCGGTCTAGCTGCAGCGATAGCACGCTCTGAACGTCGACTTGGGTCCTTGATTTTCCCAGTCCTCGACTCGTCGGTAAGGCATTTTGTGCGCAAGGAGCGTTCAGACAATGATACCAAAGCGAGCCCTCTAATCCTTCCTCTATTCCCCCCCGCGAGTACCCGCTTCCATCTCCCTGACTATACTGCAAGCACACTGCTACGTCCTGCTCTATTCTTATTTCCTGTTTTCTCCGGCAATCACAAGCTGATGCCTCTTATTTCTTTTCACGAGAAAAAACCTCAATCTTTTCAAAATAGAAGAAAAAATAACGAAATGCTACCAAGTAGCAACAAACCGAAGAAAGAGCAAAGTCATAATAAAAGCAGCGCAATTGTATGCACTTACACACAAGATTATTTGCACCTAAACAGAGTAGAAACATTTAACCGCATGCCAAAGCTCATCCCTACACTGTAGCACTGAGACAAGACTAAAAACGTAGCATGAAAAAAACATTTATTCTCGCTTGCATATTACCAATATAATTAAAGATATCCTGAATAGATTAAAATGATTGATAACTAGATCAACAATTCATACAACGAACATTTCAGAACGTTGTATTCATAGGATACGAACTCACCTGATGACCAAGGAAGATTAGATTATCTATTAAACTAATAAATTTATATTAAAAGATACATATCATCTGGGATGTTAAATTGTTGCCCCAATATTAGAAATTAAAGCCAGACATGGGACTATAGCATAAATAACTAAATATACAAATAATATTCTTCAGATTACAACTAATTGCGAACAATTACGAGCATACACAATAAATTGTGAACAATGAGGACAATCGATCCTACAATACCCATGATTACTTATCTTAACAAGAACTATACAGGAATGTACCCAAACGTTAAAATAGTCTTTGAATAATCTGTCAGAATAGAAGTTCTAAAATTATATTATAAATAGAAAAGAATGATAAATCGTGTTCATGTTGAGAACAATTTCAAACAGACACCGTTGAAAATCTAAAAATTCATTAAGAAAATGTGTGTTTCGTAGATAGCCATTTATATTCGGCTCTTAACTTGATCGATACTAGAACCATTCTTTAAGAACAAGTCAAATTTATAAAAGAGTATATGAAAATGCATCTTGCATTAAATACATATCAAAATGCTCGAACGGACCAAACTAACATTCCTACAGTTACTGATAATTTTTATTGATGCTTTTATGTATGCTTACGTTTTAAAGTATTCAACAATGAAGGATACTAATTCGGCTTTATTTATCAACCTACATATATCTTTACGGTACATAGAATAGACATAACGGTTTACTGTTCTATCTTCACGTTAACGCGTCATCATCTCCATATCAGTCCACTTTGTTAATTTTGCTTTCTCCAAAGAACAGTTATACATTAAATTATCATATTCGCGAAAATAAAATCCGTAAAACTCTTAGAATTTTACTTCAGGCACCGCTCATCACCACCGGTCTATTAAACTAAGACCCCACCTTCCATATCATTTAATTTGACTCATAAAGCATCATATTTCCCAAGAAAAGTATCGACCAATTACTTCAAACCATCTTGCAAGTACCGGTAACCGAAAAATCGAACATCAATATTACGACTAATCGCTTTCTATATCATAGTTTCTAGATATCGCCTGCTGCTCCACCGCAAGCCCAGGCCACCTCGGGACTCTCGCGCAGACGGTCCCCCGCCTGAGCGCCCGTCAGGATTATCAATTTGCCCACAGTTCCACCGTCGTTTGCGTTTCCTCCTTTCTCGTACACCTGGCCAATCCCCATGCCCTTTATCTTCCTGTAGCATCCGCGTTACAATAAATCAGCGCTGGCGAAAAATCCCGTCCCCATCTTACGCCCGGGCGGATGCTTTTTCTTTCCGGTCGGCGGAGCTGTACGCGCGGCTCCCTCTGCACGCGCCGATGCCCCCACCATCGTCGCCGCTGCCTCTTCATCACCGTTCTCAAACTGCCATTGCCATAGTCGCCGTCTCTTACTCGTAATTTCCAGTAATCTGATAGCGCGTCCTCTCCGTCGTCCGGCGCTGTCATTGCGATATGTCGCTCCTCTCGAATGCCAATTGTATTCCCTGCAATTGTATATCGAATCAAGCACAGCCTCTCCGTATCTCAGTCAGACCTCGAACATCTCACTGTTCGTTTCAGTCACTTCCGCATAGCAGATTCAGAAAAGACTGGACGATTCAATTTTTACTGCGATCATCCCTCACATACCGATCAGCCTCACCTGTCGATTCCAGTCTCACAGTACCGTTCAATGCCATCACTTGCAAATTACAATCCTCATTGTCTATTCGAGTCCTCACATTAACTCATGTGATTCTCCTCACATCTCCATTCAGTCACTCACCATTGATTTGTCCAAAGTCTCAGTCCTCACATGCCATTCCAGTTTCGCATGTCCATTCAGTACTCACATGTCGGATCGATTTCATCTCACATGTCGATTCAGATCTTCATTATGTCGATTCAACCTTTCCTACTCACATAAAGTCATGCACATTGTAGTTGTTGATAGAATAATAAACACCATTCATTTCCCTTGTCCAGCAAATGTTAGTTCGTCATAACACACGTCGTTGGCAGTTGGGCATCGTTCTCACTTGTAGCAATCTTTGCATCTAGCGAACTATCGTTACATCTTTCACTTATTATTGCATTCTGTTAATTTTGGATCACCAAACAGTAACACTATTCATAAGAATACTGCATCGCAGCACTATTACAGATACAGCAATACTAGAGCTGACACTGAACCAGTCACCGTCATCTCTTTCAGCAATCAATTGCATCACAAACATTGCTCTATGCAATCGCCATTGTTTCCCTGCATTTGCCAATACAATACTAGAATTGTATGGCGATATCGTAAGTAGAACATTTTCACATTCCTCCACCTCATCCTTCGTCTGCCAACACATTTGTTGCGAATAGATTGCAGTCTTTCACATGACTACGTCGTTGACTTTTATTGTATCTTAGCATTTACAATGCCCTGGTTTAATGTCGCCTACACTGCATACAAGGTTTTCCGATTGATCTGGTCTTGTTCTGACATTACTGCTTCATTTCGCAATGAAAATCCGTCTTATATCGCCGTGACATCTTTGTCTTGACCACGTAATGTACAATCCAGTTATTAATGTACAACGATACACCACTCTCACCTACTTCATATACGAAACACCTATGCATGAATGCTCCTCGCCCTTGATTCCAAACGATATAAAAACATTACCTCAATGCTAAAAAAGCTAACAATTTTATGGATGTTCAAACCATATAGTTTTAATCTATAACTCATAAGGACCGATACAATTCACTTACTTTCCATCACCTAATTCTCCCTTCACACATGAATATATTTTTGCAATGAAGTTTATCATCATTGCAGATGTCAAAGTGCTGGAAATTACGCTTAAATCTCTTGAAAAGGAATAATTCTGAGCATAAATTACCTAGCGCAAGGAGACAATGTAAAGAAATGATCAATTTAGATCACACCATTACTGCAATTTATAGTTAATCTCCATTTTGAATTGTTTTACTTTTTAATATTTCAATTTTTATATATGCCCACACAACTGCACTTTTTTCTTCTCACAGTTTCTTTTTATCACCAAATCGCTTTCCTAACCATGACTAACTTTAAAGTACTACAAACTGTTAATTCTTACTATTTGTCATCCTCTTAACCGAATGCATTTCATTGAATTTCTATCTTTCATCTAATTGAAATATTTTATATGGTCTCTTTGCTTCTACTCCTCAACTACTCTTCATATTTCAGATATGTACTCCCTTATTCAATAGTCTAAACCGGAGCAAACATAATTATCATCTTGCCGAATAGACTGAAGATTTAATGTCACAAACAAGATCCCAAAATTGTCAGGCTAAGGCCTCTATTACTTTTTTATAGTACAATAACCCTCATGCCTCAGAAGGACCCCAGTCCTTACGATCTACATCTCAGGACCCTCCAGGGTATACTTGAGAATAGGATTTGATGTAACCCAGAAACCCAAAGTCCTCACCCTACTCACCAATCATGTTTTGAACCTGCTATGGCCCCAGCTAGCAGACTGTGCTTGTCTCGTGAATTACTTCAACCCGAGTAGCGTGACCTTCCAAATTTACATGCCGCATCATTGAAAATCACGTGGCTCCAAGCCAGAGTTCACCAGAGTTCAAACCTGATTCAAGCCATGTGTCAACCAGATCCAAGCAAGGTCCAGCCAGATCAATGCTCAAAGAAGCGGGAAAGGGAATCAAAATGCCAAAGTCACATCATAATGATGAAGTCACCTTAAAATCAAATTCACTGTCCTCACTAGTCAATTCACAGACAAGACACAGGGTAAAATTTGGTCAATCACGCTTAACAGCAAACCAAGTCAAAATCCAAATCATAATCAAAGACCCAATCAAATCAGTAATCCAGCGAACCTACAAACCAACAGTCTTTGCTACAGCACCACCATCAACAATCACCATCATTCTACCGCTTTATCACCAATCACCCGTCATCTGCAATCTCTGCTCATTATCGACCACCATGTCCTAGCATCGCCACCTGACACCCCGCGCTCCCTCACCACGGCGCGCGGCGCGGCGGGCGCGTCAGTTGCCATCTCGACGCCGCCGTCGCGTCGACGTCCGCGTTAGCGTCGCTCCCGCGGCGGGCTGTCGCGCCACGAATAACCGCCGCCCTCTCAATAGCGCCTCCGGCGCGGACGCGGAGCCCCGCGATTTACTGCCGGGCTGCCGCAGGCGCGCCTGAAAATAGAAAGCGGCTCGCGCGCCCGATGGTCGACGCCGCCGACAGTTCACAGTGGCGCCGCTTCGTACGAGAACCGGGCCTCGACGCCTCCCACTACGCGGGAATTTTGTCGGACAATGCCGCTTCAACGCAGATTTGGGGAACCCGTTTCATTATGTATTTTTTACAGCCGTCCAATTTTGTTTTGAACTTCCGTTCGAATATACTCAACTGTTAATAATATATTATTCTGTTGGTATATCATTTGTTTTCATTTTATAATTAAGTATTTTCTTTTCACATCTTTACATCAGATGTGCCTAATGATACAGGAAATAAACATCTTCATAAATAATTAATATATTATTTATCTGAAAATTAAAATCGAAAGTTAGAATATCGAAAAAATATCTCTAACAGCATCTTATTATTTCTCACCTTCAAATCAACGTTTCCTTCATCAACAATTTCTTTTGTTTCTAATGCTGATAAAGCAGAAAATATGACACGGAACATACTACTTATTCTCCAAATAATATATGTACTAATTTGGCAATATCTTGGTTTTCGAAACCCAACATTTTTATTCGACATCAACATCAACACACGTCAATCATTCATCCCCATCTTTCTTACTCATGTATTTTTATGTATCATATATGTATATACTCGCGTTTAAAGCATTGCTTACAAGGACCGCCTGTGTCAACCAATTGCGTCAATGTTCGAATGAAGGCAACATTACATGCATCGTATTCTAAAATTACACTTTTTCATGCCGAGTATGCTGATTAGTGCAATGCGGCCCAGTAGTGCATGCCCTCGCCACCGCCACTTACGCTGTCCGCCGGCGCCGCAGCTTTCGCTTTCAAGCCGGTGGCATACGTCGCTAATAGATGTCACGGCCGCAACATCAATACGTTGTGTCTATTGTCACCCGGTTACGGTTAGCCGCTGCTAAGGTGCGTTCCAGCAGAAAAATTCTTCTAGGTGGAGAACGGGCGTCTCTTCAAATTGCGTCAAAACTGCGCGCAATCAACCCAATATTGAGAGCTAGGCTTCGCGGCCGAGTCAATATTTTTAGTTGGCGGACCGGTGACGCCGCGTCCAGGCGAAGCGTGCCGACGTTTGGTCCGCCATTCTGCGACCTGTCCTCAGGCGCGTAATGCCCGAAACAAACACGATATTTATTTACTGTAAAATGCAATAGCTGTAGGCGTAGGACAAGGGCTTAAGGGGCATACAAATTATTATGAAAGGAATGTTAAAAGAGCCGAGAGGCAGGCAGATTAACAGAAGAATCGTGTAGTATAAATGTTTTACTACATTTGGCGCCTTTCTATTTTCTACGGATTCAAATTTCACAAATGCTGACATTTTCATAAAACATTATGTTTATTAAGTTTTCTCACATATTAGCAAAGACTTGCGCGTATTCATGTATTGTATGATTCATTATCAATTTTCACTGCTGAGTGTTCAATCTTTCCATGGTATTCGCATAAATCTGCGTCAGTGACAAATAGGTTTTTATGTATTGAAATGAAAGTTTTATTTAAAATGAAACAACTCATCCTCTATCAAATAAGTAGATGGATGTAAACTGACCAGTGTAACTTTATTCACTACCAATTTAAATTATGGTACCCCTCATGTCTAATATTATCACAAGAATACTTTTGATGCATTCATTTTTGTCCACTGTTTTAATTTGCACTGTGATCCTCATGCTAACTAAATTTAGCTTGGATGAATTGATTAGCAGTGTGATTTATAAGACAATCATTACTCTCTTTCGCTACCTTATCAACAGTCAAATACTTGTAGCAGATCACAAAGTCCCAATCTTCTGTATGCGCTTGTCTTCGGACTCGCTACGCATTCCAAATTCAGATTGATTTATTAGCGCAAGTCATGAGTCTTTCTTTTGTTTTCTGTGACAACTAATTGCACATTATACGAGTTATAGCACCAATTATATTCTCTGTTGACAATCATTTCTCAAATTCATCTTCGTAGCCTTTCTTCAGGACGATGACTACTCCATCAGAAATAGCAAATCATTTCTACCATTCCTAGCAAGTATTGAATGTTGGTACTCATTTATAATTATTGACATTACTTCCATACGCTTACCCTGGACTTTATTATAACATTAAACACCACATTTGTACACGTTTCTTGTCTCGTACTAAATGATTTGATATTTCATTATCATTTTATGTTGACTTATTAGAAGATACCACCCGTGCTTTCTGTAGTTATTAAAAGAATAATTACAAGTGCGTTAAACAATTATTGTCTAAATATATTCTATAAATTTACAGTTATATGTAGAAACAAGTCAATTTACACTCTTTAATGCTATTCATATTAGTTCCATACTCTCAGCTGTCATTGAAGCTTGAGTTCCAACAAGATCATAGTATTGTACTGTTAGAAAAAGTAAGAGTACTTTCTCAACAATTAAAATGTTGTTTTTCTGTAAAATTGAACAAAAAATATGTTACAGTAAAAATAATTGTTTTACATTTTTTACAAAAAAAAAAATTCCTGCCTTCCTATTTATAAACTAATTAATCTCTTAATAATTGTGGTTCGCCTCAAAAAAGCATCGTAAATTATAGGGCTATCCAAAATTCAAGTAAGTGCCCCACCTGCTTTAAACTATTCTGTACGAAGTCTTTATGCACTTAAAACCGTATTACTATTCTGAGGAGAGACTGTTCAACTATTCTGGAAATTTAATTTTGCATAAATACTTGAATTATTCTATTCTGCTACTTACATACAAAACTATTGGGAAAATATCATAAAAAGAAATACAAAACAAGTGGCAGTTTCAATTGGGCGTTTAAGTTTTTATTTCGAATTAACTTTACTGCCAATATTTTAATAAATTTGCGTTCATAGTACTTCATACTTTTTTAATAAACCACGCTGCTGGCTTCAATATCGTCTTCTTCATATCAATCCCTTCCCACGTCCATGTTCGAATCTGTGACTGGTGAAAGATCTTTCCGGGCAGATTCGAGCCTAATCCGAAGGAGCAAGAGAAAAAAAACAAAATGAAGACGGACAGTAATCTTATTGCGGCGAGCATCCATTCCACTGAAAGAGACCAGAGTCCAATACCGACCTATCTCGAGGACCTCAACGGCGCCACACAGCGAGCGAATTGGTGAGTGGGAAGGGCAGGGGGAATGGGAGCGACACGAGAGAGGGTCGTGAGTGGCAGCAATCAACGAGAGGCTCTTACAGAGGTGCGGGCAGCCGCAGACGGGCGCGGCCACGAGAGCGGAGAGAGTGGGCGCAGGCGGCGTCGCCGTGGGTCACAAGGGCGAACACAAGATGGGGAAATGCAATGAAAAAATGCCGCGAGTAATGAAAGAACAATCGTAAAGTAGGGTGAGGCTCGTGATTGTAAGATAGAGCAGAACAGATGAGAAGGCGTTTGCGTTGCACACAGAGTGAAGTATCTATTGAGGATAGGAGCATTTTGATATTTTCGCAAGGAAAGGAAGGTTGTGATTAGGATAAGGAGAACGATAGCAGGAAAACGGACAGTGATTACAGAAAACGCTCACAACAATAGAGGTGTTCGAGAGAGAGAGAACGCCAGAACGAAAAGGAAGCAGTTGGGAGAAAGTGTCGCGATAGCCGGAGAATGAATGGAGCAGCAGAGAGTTCCGGGCCGCGCGCGCGCAGCCGCAGAGAGACAGAGAGACAGAGAGAAGAAGAGAGAGAGAGAGAGAGAGAGAGAGAAGAGAGAGAGAGAGAGGAAGAGAGAGAAGAAGAGAGAGAAAGAGTATCTAATGTGACAGAAGGGAAGGATGGAGCAATGGATGTGATCCAGCTTACCAGAACATAATCGCAATCAAAAATAGGAAGAAGCCAAAGTTGGTGATGGCTCGAGCAAGAACTGCAGCTAGAGAGGGCCGAGGAGGAGGAGGACAGGAGAGGGGCAAGAGTCTGGAAGCGGGAGAGTGAGAGGAGAGGAAAAGGCAAGTGCACGAGCAGTCGAGTGACCAGCTCCAGGCCCCATAAAAGCCCCATTAAAAGAGCGGGCGGACGGCGCGTGTGCTTGCGGCTGCCCCGCCCGCTGCTACGAGAAGGCCGGTGCAGGGCCCGCCCACGCCCCACCCCTTTCCCATTGGCCTCTTCCGGAAAATGTCTTGTATTACTTCAGAAGTGATGCCCTTAATAGTCTGAGATTCATCCGATTTAATTCTTCCTCTAACATTCAATATTTAATAATAATAAATATAATATAAATAATATAATTAAAATAAGAATAATATAAATAATATAAAAAACTTTCGAAAATTGTCTCTACACCCCTGCAGTTAATGGAATAGAATGAATTAATCCCTTGAATTAAGTGTATGTGAGTCAAATTGAAATATTTTTATTACTGTGTAATTTAAATGAAACTTACTTAATAGCAATTTCTTCTGCACATAACTAACCAATGTTATTCTTTACCAAACACATATAAATATTTTTTTCTCGTCATTGAATGAACACTATGTGAATAAATTTCCTTGTCTCACATTCCTTCGTGAAATTATTTTACTCTATTTTCCTAGATAAGGCTATGTATTCTCTGACTTGCAATCGGTTACTACGTATTTATGACCAACACTTAAATGAATTTACACATATACAGAATGAACAATTTTCTCATTCGCTTTCAAAGCATTTCGTTGTTAAATATTTTCGATTACATAAATTAAATATCTTCATTTTCACCTACTTTGGCATTCATTTTTTTGATGGGATTTGCTTGATCTACGTACTTTCTTCGTACGAAATTAATTTGTCAATTTATTTATCGCTGAAACATCGGAGCAAAAAGGAGAGTATTGCCGACTTTACGCAGCTTTTTCACGAGGTGTAGTAATATTGGATTGAAAATCTCATTATTTCGGAGGTTTTAAATAAATGATTTTCGTCTGCTCTTTACCTTCTTATGTTTTCTCACTAAGATTTTAATTTACTCAAATTTCAATTACAGTTACATTTATATGAACAAAGAAAGTTTGCTTTCGAGAACCATTATTAGAAAAATTTGTATTTCTTAAAGTCTTTGCGTCCATGCATATTCTTGAAAAGTGTAACTGCTGTTGCATTCATATCTCCAAATATATTTTTTTGCCAAAAAAAGTGAAAAGTGTAATTATTTACATAAAACTGGCCATTATTCAAAGTAATCATCTCTCTTGAAATCACCTGAACTGAAATATGTATAATTTTTGCATCCACACGATAGTTCATTCCCCGCGATTTGTTGCAATTAACTTTTGAACTTTATTTGCCAATCTTTTATATCAATAAAGACCGTCAATCCGGCCTGGATAGGCCAAGTTCCTAGCTAATGGCCTCGCTGCCCTCGGCTCAAACGGTGCGGGTTGCGAATTCTCCTCGGGCAGGGAGTTTGTGTGTCTTGTATGTCTTTATGTGTTTTTCTCAGTTCTCCCTACAGTTAAAGCATTACAGTGTCCGCTAATGGCCAAAGTTTTTAAAAAAGCGACTTTAAAAACATTGATAGTGTCTAAAAAAATGAATTGAAAGTAGATCCAAATCATCAAAATGAAAAATATAAAGGAAAATCACAGAAAAGAGATTGGGAGGGATGTAAATAGAGAAAATATTTACTTCTTTCCTCATATATCACGTTGGACATGATTTAATTGTAATTGTTCCGATGAACAGTTTCTATTAGTAATGTGTACTGAAATATGTTAGTAATAAACTCCCTTAAATATTTAGTAAACATACCCTTTTATCATTGTTTTCCATATTGCCTCAAATAATTAAAAATGCACATATTGTATATTAAATGCAGGACAAATCTCTTTTGCAAACATTTTTTAGTAATTTTTTATTCACTTTCAAAAGGTACACGTATTATTGTTCTTCTCTTCTTAAAGAATGTATCTAGCCAGTTTATTTAAGTGTCTGCTTGGTTGTAACCTGTCCTACAATGTCAAACTTTCAAACACGCTAAGTCGATCTTTATTTGTGCTTTCCACGTTCCCGCCTTAAATAATACAAAACTGGGTCCTCCTCCCTCCACCACAGCTCCTCCTCGGGGAAGGGTGATGGGGAGGGAGAGAGGGCGACCTCCCGGCCGCGGGCGTCGCGGAAAGGGCCTCTTCTACAATGATCAATGCTTTTTATGGCCACGAAATTCCCACGCTCGGGTGTGAACGGAAAAAACGAACAAGACGTCAAGAAACGGTGGGTTATAATGATTTCTGACATTCTTATTCATACTTATTAAGTTGGTATTTGCTTCGTTTTACAAACCCCCCCACCAATTTCACGAGAGAGAAAAAAATCTCGCATGTTCCCTCTCTCGCTTCCTCTGCCGACACGCACCCGACTTCCTCATTACTCTTCCCCATTCATCGCGCACTTTAAGATCTCTGTGGGTATCTTCGGGGACCCAAAGGGGGGGAACTAGTCACACAATTCTTCTTATTCCTGCGCGGTCTTCGCCCGTGCGACCGCAGGAGGCGGCGAGCAAAAACCGCAGGCGAGGTCCATTGCCGGGAATAGCCGCGCCGTTAGGTCCGCCCTCGATCGCCACCCCGCCCCCCGCCCGCACCCCCCGCCCCCGCCCCGCCCCCGCCCCCGCTTCGCCATCTCAGGTCTCTCGCGTCGGCCCCGCGTACGCGCGACCCAGCAATGTCTCTCAACTGCACTTTCCCCGTGACATCCATTACTCTCCTCTACCCAACTGCCGGATCAATGCTTTGTGAATTACGAAAATTTAAATTTAAAAACTTCATTCGACAAAATGTCAATGATTGGGCGTGTATTACGTACCAGACGACATTCTAAATTAGTGTATTATTTTGAACATAACATTGTATATCCCCTTACATATTCTTCATCCTCTAAAGAAGAGAAAGGTTTCTATACTTTTTTAAGAAGCCCGTGTCACAATGCCCATAATGACCTACTAGATAGGAGATTACCCTTAGTCCTGCAATGGAAAAGATTTAAGGCGAAAATATAAATTTCGTAATGATTATGTTATTTGACGGAAAATGCTGCGCCCGATGATACCGCAACAACACGTACCATCGTGACGAACTTGGACACATGATTCCTATACCTTACAAAACCTTAAGGGACTAGGTATATATTCCTTTTCACTTCATCTTCAAAATGAAACTCACGATATTCTGAGGTTGGCTCACTTCTTAGCATAGTTGTCAGATTTGTTCGCGTGGGTTTCAGCAAAAGTTGTTTTCGCCCTTCAAAAATAATTTTTAAGTGCGACTGTTCGCCCAGCTTTCTTTATTTATCGCCAGTTGTTAGTATAAGTGTGCATTAGATATGCATATTAAAAGTATACCTTTTAATAATGTTTTTTAAATTCATGTCGACGGTGTCCAGTCTCTACTTGAACTTTTAGACAAATAAACACTGTATTTATAATTGCCTGTAATTAAAATTAAAATACTTCCAGTTCAAGTGTAGAGAGACCTTAGATGCCGCAATTGTAGCACAAATAAATTAAATTTGATAAAAATAAATGTATTTGAATTCTGTGCATCAAATTTCAGTGAATTCGTTGGGTTACAATACAAAAGTACATGCAAATGAGTATGTTTTGAATTAAAAAAAAGCTTCACCATATGTTCATAAAGTAATTTAACAGAAAATATTGATTTAGAATTGACAAACATCTTGGGATAATATAGAAGATCTGTATCTGCCAATCTCATAGTGAAAACTTGAGATATTTTTCGACAACATAACGAATTGCTTCCAGTGTTACGAATCACATAAAAGTAAAAACAAAATTGAAATAAAGTGATTGCATGTTTAAGAAATTTTCCTTTTTTATGAGAAATAATTAATTGGTAGCAGAATGGTAACTCTCATAACGTAAGGATACATAGCTTCTGTAGGCTTTCACACTATCGCCAGTCGGCGTTGTCTTGCATCTGTCGAGAGAAACCTTTGTTCAGTTTCAAATTTTCTCTTTCAGCCACTAGTTTTCGCTCTCTGAGACTGAAATATTTTGTCTATCGTTATATCGTCTCGCCATCGCATACATGATATACTTTTGCCTTTCCTTACCTGCCTTTGGTCTCATTTTTAATTGCTGAGTGAGCAATCAAACCGTGCTGGTTATCTTAGAAAGCGCTTCTGACTCTCACCCCAATCCATTCTGTTTTCTCTTTCAAGAATTTGCACCACCCTTCTTTTCTTTGTGGTCGTCCCTCCACTATTTTCCTTTTCATGTTTTGTACCCAGGCAATATCCATATCTAGTAACAGCCAGAGTTCAGCTTTTTCAAGGCCGATTGTTCATTTTATTGAGCTCTCTCCATACTATTTTCTAAATCGCCTTTGTCATGACTTCTGTACTATCGGCGAATACGGTAGAGATAACGTCTGTCCGAAGTGGAAAGAAAGCCTTTTCTTTCTTTCTTCTTTCTTTCTTTCTTTCTTCTTTCTTTCTTTCTTCTCTTCATTCTCTCTCTCTCTCTCTCTCTCTCTCTCTCTCTCTCTCTCCTCATCAAACACTCACGCCCCTGCGTCTGACCTCTCCCCGTGACTGTTCGCCGCCGCGCCCGCCTCGCCCGCCTTTGCCGCGTTTGCGGTGTGTGACCGCCCCGCCGGTCCGCTAAGAAGTGATGCACAGCAAATCTTGCGTTCAATGTAGCAACTTTCAACATCGTGTCCGAGCCTCTTAATTCATACCTCCCAAGAAGCGTTTAAGCAGTTGACAGTTAACGTTCTAGCGAAGACATCTGTGCTTTACTTCTCAGGTTATTCGCGCGCCCCATGAAATTTATTAAATTAATTCTTAGATGTCTTTTTTAAATGCTTAAATTGGAAAAAATTATTATATATAATATATAAATTATAATATCTGCAGAAGTAATAAGTAAAAAAATCGTAATTGATTGATCCTATTTTGAAATAAATTATATCATTTTGTTTCATGTATATGTATGTTCATGTATTATTTTTATGTCAATTAAATATCACAATCTATCAAAGAAACTTTGAAACAAACAGAATTAAATGTCAGATATGTACAACACGAAAAGATTTCACAAATAAATGAAGTTAATAACTGTAACGAATGACCTCTGGATAAAAATACGTAGTAATAATGAATCGCGCTAATAGAACACGACTTCCACTTTTAATATATTTCGATTCAAGATCTCCACTCTTTTCAACGGTTCTTATATTTGGTCTTATTCAAACAGCAATATGCAAATTAGGCGTTCAAATGTAAGCGCTGTGCAAGAGAAGAAAATCTGAAATAAAAGATTGAAGGAAAACTCCCAATTCTTTGACCATAGGAAAGTTAGAACTACATTTCAAAAAACAACTATATTTTTATGATCAACTCTGTAATCCGATACGACATGATGAAAAATAATATTTGTATTTCCCCTACTGGTGTATATTGATATCAGAGCCTACATCAACTACAAAATCAATCAACGTAGATTAAAAACAGTAGAAAATATGATTTAATATAATTAAATTACAATTTAATTAATTTCACATAACAAATTTTCTAATATTGTGTATTAGAAAACTCATTGTGTTAATGTTACTCTATTTTGATGAATGCTGTGAGAGTTAACGTAAAATTATGTAATAACAAATTGTTCACATGTTTATGAATCATTGTCACACAGACGCGCGAAATCAAACAAGGCCATTATTCGGAAAAATTTGAATGCTGACAATTCCCGAGAAGCACGCAACTTGCAGGTTTGATTCCGGTAAAAGTAATGATAATACAGCTTTTTCTAGGTCCTATCATATCGGATTACAGAGTTGATCATAAAACATATAGTTGTTTTTTTAAATGTAGTTCCTAACTTCTATGGTCAAAGAATTGGGAGTTTTCCTTCAATCTTTTTATTTCAGATTTTGTCTTCTCTTGCACAGCGCTTTACATTTCGAACGCCTAAATTCTGCTATTGCTGTTTGAATAAGGACCCAAATATAGAAACCGTTGAAAAGAGTGGAGACTTGAATCGAAATATTCAAAGTGGAAGTCGTGTTCTATTATGCGATCATTAATTACTACGTATTTTTTATCCATAGGTCCATTCGTTTACAGTTATTAACTTCATTTTATTTGTTAATCTTTTCGTGTTGTACATATCTGATATTTAATTCTGTTTGTTCAAAGTTCTTTGTAGATTGTGATATATAATGACATAAAAATATACATGAACATACATATACATGAAAACAAAATGATATAATTATTTCAAAATAGGATCAATTCAATTACGATTTTATTTACTTATTACTTCTGCAGAATATTATAATATTATATAATTATATATAATATATTTTTCGCAATTTAAGTCATTTTAAAAAAGACATCTAAGAATTCAATTTAATAAATTTCATGGGGGCGCGGAATAACCTGAAGAGAAAGCACAGATGTCTTCGCAGAACTTAACATGCAATCTGCTTAAACGCTTTGGGAGGTATGAAATTAAGAGGCGTCGGACACGATGTTGAACAGTGCTAATGAACCGCAAGATTGCTGCTGCATCACTTCTTAGGGGACCGCGCGGGGGCGGCACACACCGCAAACCGCGCAAAGGCGGCGAGGCGGCGGCGCGGCGCGAACAGTCACGGAGGAGAGGTCAGACGCAGGGGCGTGAGTGTTGATGAGAGAGAGAGAGAGAGAGAGAGAGAGAGAGAGAGAGAAAGAAAGAAAGAAAGAAAGAAAGAAAGAAAGAAAGAAAGAAAGAAAGAAAGAAAAGGCTGTTCTTTTCCACTTCGGACAGAACCGTATCTCTACCGTAATCGCCGATAGTACAGAAGTCATAGACAAAGGCCGATTTAGAAAATAGTATGGGAGAGAGCTTAATAAAAGAACAATCGGCCTGAAAAAGCTGAACTCTGGCTGCTACTAGATACGGATGATTGCCTGTGTACAAAACATGAAAAAGGAAAATAGTAGGAGGATCACAAAAGAAAAGAAGGCGTGGTGCAAATTCTGAAGGAGAAAACAGAATGGATTGGGGTGAGAGCTCACGAAGCGCTCAAGATACCCAGCAACGGTTGATGCTCACTACAGCAATAAAAATGAGACCCAAGCAGGTAAGGGAAAGGGCAAAAGTAATACATGTATGCGATGCGAGACGATATAACGATAGACAAAATATTTCAGTCTCAGAGAGGCGAAAACTAGTGCCTGAAAGAGAAAATTTGGAAACTGCAACAAAGGTTTCTTCTCGACAGATGCAAGACAACGCTGACTGGGATAGTGTGAAAGCCTCACAGAAGCTATGTATCCTTACTTATAGAGAGCTACCATTCTGCTACCAATTAATTATTCTCATAAAAAAGGAAAATCTTCTTAACATGCAATCACTTTATTTCAATTTTTGTTTTTACTTTTATGTGATTCGTACACATGGAAGCAATTCGTTATTTTGTCTGAAAACATATCTCAAGTTTCCACTATGAGATTGCAGATCAGCAGTCACTTTTTACCTCCTATACTTATCCCAAGATGTTTGTCAATTCTAAATCATATTTTCTGTTAAATTTACTTTATGAACATTGGTGAAGCTTATTTTATTCATAAACAATACTCATTTCATAGTACTTTTCGTACTTGTAACCCATTTCACTGATAATTTGATGCACAGAATTCAAATACATTTATCTTTTATCACAATTTAATTTATTTGTGCTACAAATTGCGGCATCTAAGGTCTCTCTACACTTGAACTGAAGTATTTAATTTTAATTACCAGGCAAATAATAAATAAGTTTTATTTCTAAAAGTTCAAGTAGAGACTGAACACCGTCGATATGAATTTAAAAACATTTATTTAAAAAGGTATACTTTCTAATATGCATATCTAATGCACAGCATTTACCTAAACACTGGCGTAAATAAAGAAAGCTGGGCGAACAGTCCGCACTTAAAAAATTATTTTTGGAAGGGCGAAAACAACTTTATGCTGAAACCCAACCGCGAACAAATCTGACAACCTATGCTAAGAAGTGGAGCCAACCTCAGAATACGTGGAGTTTCATTTTGAAGATGAAGGAATAAGGAATATAACTCTAGTCCCCTTAGGTTGTAAAGGTATAGGAATCATCGTGTCCAAGTCGTACACGATGGTACCGTGTGTTGCGGTATTCATGGCATGGCAGCATTTTCCTCAAATAACATAATCTACGAAATTCTATATTTTCGCCTTAAATCTGTTCCATGCAGGACTAAGGGTTAATTCCCTATGTAGTAGGTCACTTATGGGGCTTGTGACAACGGCTTCTTAAAAAAGTATAAAACCTTTCTCTTTCTTTAGAGGATGAAGAATATGTAGAGAGGATATACAATGTTATGTTCAAAATATACACTAATTTAGAATGTCCGTTTGGTACGTAATACTACGCCCATCATATGACATTTTGTCGAATGAAGTTTTAAATTTAAATTCGTAATTCACAAAGCATTGCATCCGGCAGTTGGGTAGAGTAGAGTAGGATGTCATCGGGAGGAAAGTGCAGTTGAGTAGACATGCTGGGTCGCGCGTACGCGGCGGCGCGCGAAGACCTGAGATGGCGAAGCGGGGGCGGGGGCGGTTGGCGGGGCGGGGGGGGTGCGGGCGGGGGGCGGGTGGCGATCGAGGGCGGACCACGGCGCGGGCTATTCCGCGCAATGGACCTCGCCCTGCGGTTTTTGCTGCCGCCTCTGCGGTCGCACGGGCGAAGACCGGCGCAGGAATAACGAAGAAATTGTGTGACTAAGTCTTGTCCCGAAATACCCACAGAGATCTGAAAGTGCGCGATGAATGGGGAGGAGTTAATGAGAAACGGGGTGCGTGTCGGCAGAGGAAGCGAGAGAGGGAACATGCGAGGTTTTTTCTCTCTCGTAAATTGTGGGGGGGTTGTAAAACGAAGCAAATACCAACTAAAAAGTATGAATAAGAATGTCAGAAATCCATTAATAACCCAACTTTCTTGACGTCTTGTTCGTTTTTCCGTCACACCACGAGGTGGGAATTTCGTGGCCATAAAAAGCATTGATCATGTAGAAAGAGGCCCTTTCCGCCGACGCCCCGCGCCCGGGAGGTCCGCCCCCTCTCTCCCCTCCCCATCCCCCTTCCCCGAGGAGGAGCTGGTGGAGGGAGGAGGACCTCACGTTTGTATTATAAGGCGGGAACGTGGAAAGCACAAATAAATCGACTTAGCGTAGTGTTGAAAGTTTGAACATTGTAGGACGGTTACAACCAAGAGAGACACTTAAAAAAAACTGGCTTCAGATACTTCTTTAAAAGAAGAAAGAACAATAATACGTGTACCTTTTGGAATGTGAATAAAAAATATACTAAAAAATGTTTGCAAAAAGATTTGTCCCTGCCATTTAATATACAATAATGTGCTTTTTAATTATTTGAGGCAATATGGAAACAATGATAAAAGGTATGTTTTACCTAAATATTTAAGGGAGTTTATTACTAACATATTTCAGTACACAATACTATAGAAAACTGTTCATGAACAATACAATTAAATCATGTCCAACGTGTATATATGAGAAAGAAGTAAATATTTTCTCTATTTACCTCCCTCTCCAATTCTTTTCTGTGATTTTCCTTATATTTTTCATTTTGATTTTTGATCTACTTTCAATCATTTTTTTAGACACTTACAATGTTTTTAAGTCGCTTTTTAAAAACTTTGCCATTTAGCGACCACTGTAATTGCTTTAACTGTAGGGAGAACTGTAGGAAGAACACATAAAGACAACACGAACACAAACAAACTCCCATGCCCGAGGAGAAATTCGAACCCGCGACCGTTTGAGCCGAGGCAGCAAAGGCCCTTTAGCCTTAGCGAACTTGGCTATCCAGGCCGGATTGACGGTCTTTATGAATATAAAAGATGCAAATAAAGTCTCAAAGTTAATTGCCAACAAAATCGCGAATGAACTATCGTGTGATGCAAAAATTAATACATATTTCAGTTCAGGTGATTCAAGAGAGATGATTCCTTTGAATAATGGCAGTTTATGTAAATAATTACACTTTTCCACTTTTTTCTGGCAAAAAATATATTTTGGAGATATGATGCAACAGACAATTTACACTTTTCAAAATATAGCAGGACGAAGGTTTAGAAATACAAATATCTTTCTAATGAATGGTTTCTCGAAAGCAAACTTTTTCTTTGTTCATAAAAATGTAACTGTAATTGAAATTGTGAGTAAATTGAAAATCTTATCGAGAAAACATAAGAAAGGTAAAGAACGCAGACGAAATCATTTATTTAAAACCTTCCGAAATAATGAGATTTTAAATCAATATTACTACACCTCGTGAAAAAGCTGGTAAAGTCGGCAATACTCCCTTTTTGCTCCGTATGTTCAGCGATAAATAAATTGACAATTAATTCGTACGAAAGAAAGTCACGTAGATCAAGCAAATCCCATCAAAAAATGAATGCAAAAGTATGTGAAAAAGAAGAAGTTAATTATGTAAATCGAAAATATTTACAACGAATGCTTTGAAAAGCGAAATGAGAAAATTGTTACTTCCTGTATATGTGTAAAATTCATTCTAAGTGTTGGTCATAAATACGTAGTAACCGATGCAATCAGAGAATACTAGCTTATCTAGAAATTAGAGTAAAATAATTTCACGAAGGAATGTGAAGACAAGTGAAATTATTCACATAGTGTTCATTCAATGACGAGAAAAAAAATAATTTTATTGTTTTGTAAAGAATATACATTGGTTAGTTAATGTTGCAGAAGTAAATTGCTATTAAGTAAGTTTCATTTAAATTAACAGTAATAAAAATATTTCAATTTGACTCACATACACTTAATTCAAGGTGATTAATTCATTCTATTTCCATTAACTGCAGGTGTACGAGACAATTTTTCCGAAAGTTTTTATTATTATTATTATTATTATTTTATTTTATTTTATTTTATTATTTTATTATTATTAAATATTGAATAGTTAAGAGGAAGAATTAAATCGGATAGAATCTCAACTGATAAGGCATCACTTCGAAGTAATACAAGACATTTTCCGGAGAGGCAACGGGGAAGGGGGTGAGGGTGGGCGGGGCCCTGCACGCCTTCTCCGAGCAGCGGTCGGGGCAGCCGCAAGCACACGCGCCGTCCGCCCCGCCTCTTTTATGGGGCTTTTACGGGGCCCTGGAGCGGTCACTCGACTGCTCGTGCACTTGCCCCTCTCCTCTCACTCCTCCCCGCTTCCAGCACTCTGCCCCCTCTCTCCTCCTCCTCCTCGGCCCCTCTCTAGGTGCAGTTCTTCTCCGAGCCATCACCAACTTTGTTCTTCCTATTTTTGTGATTATTTTCTGGTAAGCTGGATCACATCCATTACTCTGATCCTTCCCTCTGTCACATTAGACTCTTTCTCTCTTTCTCTCTTTCTCTCTCTCTCTCTCCTCTCTCTCTCTCTCCCTCTCTCTCTCTCTCTCTCTCTCTCTCTCTCTCTCTCGCGCGCGCGCGCGCGCGCGCGGGCCCGGAATTCTTCTGCTGCTCCATCGCTTCTCCGGCTATCGCCGACACTTCTCCCCAACGCCTTCCTTTTCGTTCTGGCCGCTTCTCTCTCCCTCGAACACCTCTATTGTTGTGAGCGTTTCTGTAATCACTGTCCGTTTCTCCCCTCTATCGTCTACTTATCCTAATCCAACCTTTCCTTTCCCTCGAAAATATTCCAAAATGCTCCTATCCTCAATAGATCCTTCACTTGTGTTGCACGCAAACGCTTTCTCATCTGTTCTGCATCTATCTTACAATCCACGCCTCACCCTACTTTACGCATTGTTCGTCTTCAATTACTCGTCGCATTCTTTCAACTGCATTCCCCCATCTTGTCTTCGCCCTTGCTGACCCACGGCGACGCCGCCTGCCCTCGCCGCCTCTCCTCCGCTCTCGTGCCCGCGCCCGCTGCGGCAGCCCCGCCCACCTCGTAAGAGCCCCTCCGCTTTGATTGCTGCCCCTCACGACCCTCTCTCGTTTCGCTCCCATTCCCCCTCCCCTTCCCACATCACCAATTCGCTCGCTGTGTGGGCCCCTTGAGGTTCCTCGAGATCGGTCGGTATTGGACTCTGGGTCTCTTTCAGTGGAAAGTGGATTGCCTCGCCCAATAAGATTACTGTCCGTCTTCATTTTGTTCTTGTTTCTCTTGCTCCTTCGGATGTAGGCCTCCGAATCTGCCCGGAAGATCTTTCACCAGTCACAACACTGACGTGGGGAAGGGATTGGATACGAAGAAGACGATATTGAAAGCCAGCAGCGTGGTATTATAAAAAGGTATGACGTACTATGAACGCCAAATTTTTTAAAATATTGCAGTAAAGTAATTCGAAATAAAACTTTAACCTCCAATTGAAACTACCTCTTGTTTTGTATTTCTTTTATGACTATTTTCCCAATAGTTTTGTATTGTTAAGTAGAAAGAAATAATTTCAAGTAATTTATGCAAAATAAATTTCCCAGAATAGTTGGAACAGTCTCTCCTCAGAATAGTAATACGGTTTTTAAGTGCATAAAAGCACTTCGTACAGAATAGTATTAAACAGGTGGAGCCACTACCCTGAATTTTGATAGCCCTAAATTTACGATGCTTTTTTGAGGCGAACCACATTATTAAGAGATTAATAGTTTATAAATGAAGGCAGAATTTTTATTTTGTAAAAAATGTAAAACAATTATTTTTTACTGTACATATTTTTTGTTCAATTTTACAGAATAACAACATTTTATTGTTGAGAAGTACTCTTCTTTTTCTAACAAGTACAATACCTATGATCCTTTTGGACTCCAAGCTTCAATGACAGCTGAGAGTATGGAACATGAATATAAATAGCAATTAAAGAAGTGTAAATGACTTGTTCTACATATAACTGTAAAATTTTATAGAATATATTTATGACAATAATTGTTTTACGCACTTGTAATTATTCTTTTAATAACTTACAGAAAGCAACGTGGGTATCTTCTAATAAGTCAACATAAAATGATAACTGAAATACAAATCATTAGTACAGACAAAGAAACGTGTACAAATGTTGTGTTTAATGTTAAATAAAGTCCAGGGTAAGAAGTATGAAGTAATGTCAATAATTATAAATGATACCAACATTCAACTTGCTAGGAATGGTAGAAATGATTTGCTATTTCTGATGTGAGTAGTCATCGTCACTGAAAGAAAGGATACGAAGATGATATCTGAGAAATGAATTGTCAACTAAGAGAATGATAATGGTGCGAACTCGTATAATGGCAAATTAGTTGTCCACAGAAAACAAAAGAAAGACTCATGACTTGCGCTAATAAATCAATCTGAATTTTGGAATGCGTAGCGAGTCCGAAGACAAGCAGCATACGAAAGATGGGACTTTGTGATCTGCTACAAGTATTTGACTGTTGATAAGGTAGCGAAAGAGAGTAATGATTGTCTTATAAATCACACTGCTAATCAATTCATCCAAGTCTAAAATTTAGTACTATGAGGATCACAGTGCAAATTAAAACAGTGGACAAAAATGAATGCAACAGAAGTATTCTTGTGATAATATTAGACATGAGGGGTAACATAATTTAAATTGGTAGTGAATAAAGTTCACACTGGTCAGTTACATCCATCTACTTCATTTGATAAGGATGAGTTGTTTCATTTTAAATAAACGAACTTCATTTCAATACATAAAAACCTATTTGTCAACTGACGCAATTTTATGAGAATACCATGGAAAGATTGAACACTCCAGCAGTGAAAATTAGAAATGAATCATACTAACTACATTGAATACGGCCAAGTTCTTTGTAATATGTGAGAAAACTAATAACAATAATGTTTATGAAAATGTCAGCATTTGTGAGATTTGAATCGTAGAATTAATAGAAAGGCGCCAAATGTTAGTAAACATTATACCTACACGATTCTTCTGTTATCTGCCTGCCTCTCGGCTTCTTTAACATTCCTTTCATAATATTTGTTGTCCTTAAGCCTTCTTCCTGCCCTACGCTATTGCCATTTACAGTAAATAAATATCGCTGTTTTTTCGGCATTACGCCCTGAGGAAGGTCGCAGAATGGCGACCAAAACGTCGGCACCTTCGCCATGGACGCGGCGTCACCCGGTCAGCCAACTAAAAATATTGACTCCGGCCGCGGAAGCCTACGCTCTCAATATTGCGCTTGATTGCGCGCAGTTTGTACGCATTTGAGAGACGCCGTTCCCTACCACCAGAAGAATCTCTTTCCTGCTGGAACGCACCTTAGCAGCGGCTAACCGTAACCGGGTTACAATAGCGACACCGATGATGTTTGCGGCCGTGACATCATTAGCGACGATGCCACCGGCTATGAAAGCGAAGCTGGCGGCGCCGGCGACAGCGTAAGTGGCGGTGGCTCAGGGCAGTGCACACTGGGCCGCATTGCCACTAATCACGCACTCCGGATGAAAAATTGTAATGTTTAGAATACATGCATGTAATGGCTTCATTTCGAAGAGACCATTGACGTCAATTGTTTGACAGCCGGGGTACCTCGTAAAATGCAATGTTTAAACCGCGAGTATATACATAATAATACATAAAAATACATGAGTAAGAAAGATGGCATATGAAATGATGAGATGGTGTTGATGTTGATGTCGAATAAAAATGTTGAGTCTCGAAAACCAAGTATTGCCAAAATTAGATACATATAGTTATTTAGGAGAATAATAGTATGTTCCGTGTCATTTTCTGCTTTATCACAATTAGAAAACAAAAGAAATTTGTTGATGAAAGAACGTGATTTGAAGGTTGAGAAATAAATAAGATGCTGTTAAGATATTTTTCGATTTCTAAACTTTCGATTTTAATTTTAAGATAAAATAATATATAATTATTTATGAAGATGTTTATTTCCTGTATCATTAGCACATCTGATGGTAAAATGGTGAAAAGAAAATACTTAATTATGAAAAATGAAAACAAATGATATACCATCAGAATAATATATAAACATGTTGAGTAATATCTTCGAACGGAAGTATCACAAAACTTGGACGGCTGTAACAGAAAATCATAATGAAACGGAGTTCCCCAAGAAAATCTGCGTTGAAGCCGCATCGTCCGACACAAATTCCCCGCGTAGTGGGCAGGCGTCGAGGCCCGGTATCTCGTACGAAGCGGCGCCCACTGTGCGCAACTGTCGGCGGCGCGACGCGTCGCGGCGCGCGGAGCCGCTTCCATTTACAGCGCGCGCCGCCGCAGCCCCGGCCAGTAAATCGCGGCGCTCCGCGTCCCCGCCCCGGAGGCGGCTATTGAGAGCGCGGCGCGGTTAATTCTCGCCGCGACAGCCCGCGGACGCGACGCGACGCGACGCGCTGCGTCGAGATGCCAACTGACGCGCCGCCGCCGCCGCCGCCGGTGAGGGCAGCGGCGGCGGTGTCATCGGTGGCGATGCTAAGGACCATGGTGGCGATAATAGCAGCAATGCAGATGACGGTGATGGTGATAAAGCTGGTAGTAATGATGGTGATTGTGATGGTGGTGGCTGTAGCAAAGACTGTTGTTTAGTAAGTTACGCTTGACTTACGATTTTGATTGTCTTTGATTATGATTTGGATTTTGACTTTGGCTTTGCCTGTAACTGTGACTTCGACCAAATT
This sequence comes from Gryllus bimaculatus, assembly GCA_017312745.1. Classification (NCBI taxonomy): domain Eukaryota; kingdom Metazoa; phylum Arthropoda; class Insecta; order Orthoptera; family Gryllidae; genus Gryllus; species Gryllus bimaculatus. The sequence goes on from BOPP01000021.1 coordinate 5,986,830, forward strand.
TTACTGTGTCTCTGTCTGTGACATTGACAGTGAGGACAGTGACTTTGATTGTAAGGTTGACTTTCATTATGACTGTGACTTTGGCACTTTGACTTTCACTTTCCCTCTCCTTTTGACATTGACTCTGGCTTGGACCTTGGCTTGGACTCTGGCTTGAACACTGGCTTGAACTCAGGTTTGAACTCTGGCTTGAACTCTGGCTTGGAGGCTGACGTGATTTTTTCAATGACTGCGGCATTGTAAAATTTGGAAGGTCCACCTACTCCGGGGTGTGAAGTAATCTCACGAGACCAACCACAGTCTCTAGCTGGGGGGCCCCATACGCAGGTTCCAAAACATGATTGGTGGAGTTAGGGTGAGGAAAGTGGGTTTCTGGCGTTACACCAATCCTATTCTCCAATGTCATACTCCTGGAGGGTCTTGAGAATGTAGACGTAAGACCTCGGTGTCCAGTTCTGAGGCATGAGGGTTATTTTGTACTATAAAAAAAGTAATAGCGGCCTTAGCACGACAATTTGGATCTTGTTGTGTCGACATTAAATCTTCAGTCTATCGGCAAGATGAATAATTATGTTTGTTCCGGTTTAGACTATTGAATAAGGGAGTACATATCTGAAATATGAAGAGTACTGAGCAGGAGAAGCAAAGAGACCATAATAATTAATTGTCAATTAGATCGAAAGATAGAAATTCAATGAAATTCAATTCGGTTAGAGTGAGAACACGAAGAATTAAACAGTTTGTAGTACTTTAAAACGTTAGTCAATGGCGTTAGATAAGCGATTTGGTGATAAAAAAGAAACTGTGAGAAGAAAAAAGTGCAGTTTGTGTGGGCATATAAAAAAAGTTGAAATATTAAAAAGGTAAACAATTCAAAATGGAGATTAACTATAAATTGCAGTAATAGTAGTGATCTGAATTGATCATTTCTTTACATTGTCTTCCTTGCGCTAGGAAATTTATGCTCACTGAATTATTCCACTTTCACAACAGATTTCAAGCGTAATTTCCAAGCAACTGAAATTCTGACAAGATGATAACTTCATTGCAAAAATATTAATTCATGTGTGAGGGAGAAATTAGGTGATGGAAAAGTAAGTGAATTGTACTCGGTACCTTTATGAGTGTATCAGATTAAAACTATCAGGTTTGAACCATCCAATTAAAATTGTTAAGTTTTTTAGCATCTGAGGTAATGTTTCTTTTACACGTTGGAATCAAGGGCTGAAGGAGCATTCACTGCATCAAGTGTTTCGTAATATGAGTAGGATCGAGAAGTGTTATCGTTTGTACATTAATCTGGATTGTGACATTGCGTGTGTCATAGACAAAGATGGCCACGGCGATAAAGACGATTTTCATTGCGATAATGAAGCAATAATGTCAGAAACAAAGACCAATAACAATCGGAAAAACCTTTGTGAAGGCAGTATAGGCGACACAAACAATGCATTTTGTAAATGCTAAGATACAATAAAAGTAACGGACGTAGTCATGTGAAGACGATGCAACTCTATCGGCAACAAATGTGTTGGCAAAGACGAAGGAATGAGGTGGAGGAATGTGACAATGTTCCTAATTTACGTTATCAGCTCATATAATTCTAGTATTGTAGTTGGCAACATGCAAGGGAAAACAATGCGATTGCATTAGAGGCAAATGTATCGTCGAATGGCAATGACTTTGGTTGGAAAGAGATGACGGTGACTGGTTCAGTGTACAGCTCTAGTATCTGCTGCATCTGTAGAATGCTGCTGCAATGGCCATATTCTTATGAATAATGTTTGACTGCCTTTGAGTGCACCAACATTACAACGAGAATGCCAATCATAAGCTGAAAATGTAACGATAGTTCTGCTTGATGCAAAGATCTGCTACAAGTGAAGACAATGCAACTGCAACGACGGTAGTTATGACGACTAACATTGCTGACAAAAGGGAAATGATGGTGTCTTATTGACTCTATCAACAACTACAATTGCAATGAACTTTCATGTGAGTAGGAAGAGGATTGAATCGACATATGAAGACTGAATCGACATGTGAGGACTGAATCGACATGTGAGTACTGAATGGACATGCGAGAACTGAATCGGCATGTGAGGACTGAACCGACATTTGGGGACTAAATCAACTGGTGAGGACTGAATGGACATGTGAGGAATGAATCACTGAATCGTTATGTGAGGACCGAATAGACGAATGAGGACTGAATTTGCAAGTGAGGATTGAACGGACATGTGAGGACTGAATCGACATGTGAGGACTGAATCGACATGTAAAAACTGAATCGTCATGTGTTTTCTGAATCCTCATGGAAGGACTGAAACGACATGTGAGATGTTCGAGGCTGACGAGATCCGGAACGACGGCTGTGCTTGACGATAACAAATTGCAGGAATAACAATGGCAACTTCGAGAGAATGCGACGATACTGCAATGACAGCCGCGACGACGACGACGCCGCTACAATTACAATGGCAAATTCGAGTAAAGAGCACGCGACTGCAATGGCAGCTTCTGAGACGGTGACAAGGAGGCAGCGGCGACGACGGTGGCGGCATCGGCGCGTGAGGGAGCGCGCGACAGCGCCCGCCGACGAAACAATAAAGCTCACTCCGGGCGTAATGGGGACGCGATTTTTTCCCGCTGATTTATTGTACCGCCGAGATGCTACCGATTAAATGGCTCGGGCTTGCCACGGCAAGGAAACGCACGCGGACGTGGCCGGCATACACTCGGCGCGCAGGCGGGGGCCGTCCGCTCGCCCGCAGGTGGCCGGCTGCCGGTGGCAGGACAGCCGATATCAGCTATGAAATACACGATAGTTCTCAATTATTCATTTTCGTTGGAAAGTAAATTCGGCGCTCTTGGGAAATATACATTTATGACTCACATTAATGATATTGAATGTGGGGCTAATTATTAATCATAGCGTGCTGAATAAAGACTGTAAGAGTTTACTGTTTTTATTTTCGCGAATAGATATGTATTTCATACTTCTTTGAAAAAAATACAAAATGACTATGGAATGATCACGTAACGTGACATAACACAGTAAACGTATGTCTATTCTATGAACCAAATATGTAGTCAAATAACCGCAATTATGTATCTCATTATTTTACCAACTACACTAAAAGCATCAATTAAAATTATCAGTACACTGTAGGAATGTTAGTTGTCTCCGTTCCATTTTGATATTGCTTTAATGCAAATGCATTTTCAATCCTCCTTTTATAAATTTTGATTGTTCCCTTAATAGATGGTTTCCTCAGTATTGCGAAGGTCAAGTTATAAAATATTGGACTATCCTATTTTATGATTTTTTGATTTCAAACGGGTGTGTCTGTTTGGAAATTGTTCTCAAACATGAAGCACCGATTTATCATTCTTGTCTATTCTAATAATATCAATTTTAGAACCTTCCTATTCTGCAGATTATTCAAGACTGATCTTTAACGTTTGTACATTCCTGTATAGTTCTTGTTACAAAATCATCATGGCGTATTGTAGGATCATTGTCCTCATTAGTTCACAATTTATTGTAGTATTGCTGTAATTGTTCGCAATTAGTTGTAAGTCTGAAGAATATTATTGTTTTTATTATTATGTCTATCGTCCATGTGCTTTATCTTCTAAATTGGCAACATATTTAACCCAGATAGACTTATGTATTCTTTAATAATTCAGTTTCTATCTCTCTGGTGAGTTTCGTATTCTCCCAACGATTCTGAAGTTCTTGATGATTGTGATTCTAGTTACAAATCATTCTAATCTTATTCATTCTTTAATTATATTTTCAATATTGCAAGCGAGTAATAATGTTTTTTCTGCCTCGTTTTAGTTTTCTCAGCACACCCAGTACATGTTTATACTTCTTTTAAGTAGCAAATAATCTTCGTCTGTAAGTGAAACAATTGCGCTTTTATTTATGACTCTGCTCTTTCTTCGGTTGTTGCATTGTAGCAATTTCTTATTTGTTCTTTCATATTTGTAAAGACTTGAGGTTTTTCCTCAACAAGAAAATAAGAGGCATTCAGCTGGTATTGACCGGAGAAACCAAGGCAAATCACAAATCAGAGCAGCCGGAAGCAATAATTCTCCTTTAGTCAGAGGCTGAATGCGACCTAGCTTTGTTGCTAGTCACAAAAATCCTCCGCCGTCAGGACTGAAATCCAAGGACCTCACGTTCAGAGACGCTGCAACCGCATCGGTTGCTTCTCTAAACCACCTTTGCCTGTTAGAAATTCTAGTTTGCTATCCTGTTAAAAAAATTCCGACATAAAACGAGTTTAAAAGTGCCATCATTATTTCAACCAAGGTAATAACTCTCATAAAGCTATTCTCAAAAAGCTACTCTCAAAAAGCTTCGCCATTCTATGTCCTTGTATGTAATATTTTCCCATCTATATTTCAAGTAAGGCACCCACTGTCTATCAATTACTCCTAGTTATATCTACCACTTCTTTTCTCCTTGAACTTACTCTCACTTATGCTCAGCAACATTCTTTCGCCAGGGTTGCAGCAAAACACTCTAACTTCCCCTCTTCATCATTACATGAGGTCCTCTTTTTACCACTTTCCCATTGCTCACCTTTCGTTGTCATACCGTGCGATTCATCTCGCTTCATCAGTCCAGTCCCGCTTCATTCATTTCCCTTACCCCATCACCTCCCGGCATCTTCCCCATCTCTCCGTCACGCTGCCCTCTTCCCCTCCGTCGCCAAGGTCCCGTTCTCCTCCCCCCCAGCCTCTCACTCCATCCCCACCTTCCCCTCCATTCCGTGACACTGCCTCGCCACTCTCCATCAACTTCACCACCACTCTTTACCTCCTCTTGTATCTACCCGCTCATTCACCTCTTCCCGATCACCAGGGCGTTGGCGTTTTGGACACGACCTATTGTCCGATTAAAAATTCTTGACAATTGACACTTTTGGGAAGCGGTGATGACACGCACTCGCGCTGCCACCATGTACGTTGATGCGATGACGGTTCTAAAAACAATATTTTAGTTATCAAAGAAATAACAGCGCCCTCTATCCAAATCAGAATCTCTCAAGTATCGGGTTATTATAATCGGACAACATATCTAGTTCGACTTCAGTTTTTGTCTGGGCCGGAATTCTAGCGGCTGCTTGCTCTGATCGGTAGTTCTCCAGGTTTTCTCCGATCAATACCAGATGAATGCTGCAACAGTATCGTAACAAGCGAGACATGATTTTGTGAGATCTTTCCTTCCTCATGCTTGCCCTATCCCATCCTCTCCTCGTACGCGCACACACACACACACACACACACACACACACACACACACACATGCACTAACGCTAACTTGCACTACACTACCCCACACTTTGGGATCTTGGAGCTTGTCGTGCCAGAGGAGGGAGCGCTGGGCAGCACTCAATGGTCCCCACGTCTCCACTCCACCATTACGTGCCCACTCCAGTGCCACCTCCTCGCTGCGCACCCTCTCACTGCCTTCCCCCTGCCCCGCTCCGGCACCGCGACGGCGGCCGCGTATCGGCACGGCGCATCTCAAGCCCCATCATTCGTCACCATCGCGTCGCGTCGCGGGCGCTGGCGCGTTTTTGCCGCCGGTGGCGCGCCCTGTCGACGCGCCCATCCATCACGCGCGCCGACCTCCGCCGCCGCCGCCGCCGCCGCCAGCCGACACGGGCGTGCGCGCGCGCGCGCGCGCTCGCGCAGCACAATACAGCTGTTGGACAATTTGTCAAAGCGCTGCGCGGGTGCAGAGGCCGGGCCACGCTGCGAGCGGGGTCGGGGGGCAATGGCGAGCGCGGACGCCCTCCAACGCCGGGCCACGGATACGACCCGCAGCCAATCCATAGGGATGTATGATGCACAAAGAGAGCTCAAGTTTTCTCGAGGTTCTTCTGTTTCCTCTGCCTAACTTTTCACCATTGCTTCGTCGAAATACTCGTCAACATTATTTCTATCATCTACACGTTACATCATCAATCATGAACCTTAATTCACCTCAGAATTTGAAGAGTCTCTAAACCCTAATGAATAAAAAATAAGTAAATGAAGTCCATGGACCTTCGCGCACACATCAGCGCCAGAGATACAGCCGTGTACTAGCTTCGTAACTCTCGAGCACATGAGAAAGTTTGAAGATTCGAAGATATCGGCTTCTCCTTCTCTTCAGACCTCTTTCTCATTCTTTGATTCTCGTGGAACAGCAGTGAGGTAAGATAACTTGTGAAAGCGTGGCCCTTCCTTCCTTCGCAGTATGGGTAACGCAAAACTCCGTCCTCAACAGTAGATTTAAAGCTGTGATGAACTAATGGTAAAGGAAAGGGAAAGGTTGCAATCGTCAGTTCTAGCAACTAGAGATAACCATGAGGGAGATTCGCAGAGAGTTGTAAATTAATTGGCAATGATATCCGAATAAATCTTGAATTTACATATTGAACTTCATTGTGCTATTGAGGAACAGTGGAAAAGTTTCTGAGGCAAGATGAAACAACAATTACCTCTCTCGTGTAAGTAGAAGCAATGTGTATGTCTTGTGCTTTGATACAGCTGGATATCTTGGAAATTACTAGTCACATTTTACGTCCTGGCATCTGAATAGTTGAATATGCCCGGAAAACCTAAGCATCTTTAAGCAAAGTGACAGAGAATCATATATAATAGAATTGTACATTATGTCTTGGGACGTACAAACATCACAGAATTTTGTAAGTGTGGTGAAATGACCAGAATTTTGTAAGTGTGGTGTAGAATAGACCACTTTTCTGGAGATGAGAGGTTTCTGAAACCGCTGCAAGTACACGTCTGTTTTTGGTTCTCCCAAGACATTTCGGATTAAGAGAACTTGGCCTCACATTCCTCTTGTCGAGTTCGCTCGCAGTCTTGGGATTCCGATGATCAAAAAGCCCATTTTCACTTTATCTTGATTTGATGTGACAAAATATCCTATCTAACTGAGCTTGTCGCAAGATAGCTTGTTTCGAAGCTCCTCGGGAATTCAAGATATTTCTTACTTTCAGGAGTACTACTCCAATGCCACGTTCTTAACGTACGTTGTCTTTTTTGTTTGTTTGTTTGCATTAAGATGGTTTACTTTATAACTGTTGAAATATTCCTAAATGAGAAAGGTGAACACTGTTTTCTTTCCTGCATTTCTTCTTGATACTCTCAGGCGTTATATTATTTTACTTGTATTACTTCTTCAATTAATTGTGAGAATTCATTTGCTTAATACCTTAATTTCTCATTCATTAAGTCAACATTAGCCACAACAAAGTACTTAATAAATATATAACTTCACCGCCCATGCGTTCACAGTATTGCAACTCACCTCACCTCACTTTCACTAACCAACATAATGTCTTACTCATACATTTCCCACCATTTCACACTTCATATTTATATATTTAAAATGCCTAGGGTTTTCATTTATAAAGCAATGGAAGTGATGGCATTGTTTCAGATATTTTTAAACGTCCCTCATTTTAACAGGTTTGGATATGAATAATGGATAATGAAAACTTCATGAAACCAATTTTTTGGGGTTTCCAATTTTCTGTGTAGAATACATGTAGTATTTTTTGGTTGTAGCATTTCTAATTGTAAGAATTCATGCATTAAAGGAGGATAATATTAATAACACAATTTACACTATAGAAAAGACTGGTAATTTAATAATATGAAATATATCAGCAATATTAATTGTGTTACACGCTAACAGCTCCAATTGTAATTTATTTATAAATTTGTTATAGCTTTGAGGAAAAAATTCATAGATTGTCGTAGACAAACTCGTTCAATCTCAATTGTTCGGCCCGTCAATGAAAATTTTGCCACTTCGTTTATTCTTTTGTGAGTGTATTAATTTTTATCGGCAATGCACAAGCTCTGCTGCCTAATTGTGCACGAATTCCAAACTGCTGGTAAATCTGTATGCTCTTTATACGTGGCAGATTCGCGGTTACGTCCGCCATTTTTCGAATTACTCCCAGTCTCCCTTATTCTTAGTCCCTTCAATGTAAATATTGATGCACTACGCTTAACACTTTCTAGATTACCTTGCTACAAAGTTGTGTGTCCAAACATATTTTGCCTTATTCTATTATGAGTCACTCGTGACACATAAATAATTCTTTAGCTCTCACAGTTCTCGTTTTGAGAATACGCATAATAAAATGTAAAGATGACTTCTGGGCTGTTCGGTTGACGCCGAGTCGTTGGCTGAGAGGCCGACGTTTCACCTGTCATGTGGCAGGCTTCCTCAGAGCAGTGAAGTTCGTCACTGCCCTTAGGAAGCCTTCGACATGACAGGCGAAGCGTCAGCCTCGAAGCCAACTACGCGACGTCGTCTGGAAAGCCAAGAAGTCATGAACTCGAGCCGCGGAAGCTTACATGTAGAATATAAAATGCAAAGATCTTCGAGTTTTCCTTATAATGATTTTTACTTCATTTTCCCTACTCAATGTACTGTTTATATGTATCCCTAAGTATTTGCAAGATGTAACTCGAGGTATCATTTGCTCGATTTGTACTCGATATCAATATAGTTTTGACCGCTTCACTGATAAAAATACAATTTGGTAGCCAACATATCCATTATAGTCCATACAAGTAGTTCAATCTTGTATCTTGTAATCTTGTTGTTCAAACATATCTAATCAGTCTCTTGTGACATTTCATTACATAATCGCATACTCGATTCAGTTAATTAGAAATCAATTCAAAATTATATTTCCTTGTTTTCATCAAACACGTTCATTCCAACAATTCAAAGTGTTTGGGAAGTGTTTTTCTAATTGTGCCACGTGATGGCCTTGTTATTACTTTTACTGTTATTTCCATGCCGTTTGTTTCTAACCAGAAGTGTAATAGGAGTTTTCAATTTTTTCATAAGTTATTAAAGAGTAAACCAATAAAAAATGTCTTCTTTCTTTAAGAAATGCCCGGTCTCCCCTGGTAACAATAAGTTTCAAATATAAGGGCTAATATAGGCATTCTTAATTCAACGCAAGCGAGTAAGTTATATAACAGTTTTTTTTTATTTCTCTACTCTAATTAGGTATTAAAATAGCACATAAAACATTTTTCAACTGTCAATTTTATGATATATTTTGTATAAAAATTAACGGGAAGGATGAGCTTGTGTCATCATCAACATTTGTTCAAATCTGGGTTCAATATTTCAAACTGCGACTCGCAATTCTCTTTTGACGTACAACTTCGATCTGTGTTTGGTTTTCAATAATGCTAAAATTGTATCTCACCTAAGTAGGTTGTTGCCAAAAGTATCAAACTCGTAGAACGTTTCCTAAGGGTGGATACTTTCATCAAGCTCCAGAACTATCTGGGTTGTGATGAATCGAACTTCGATTTTAATTTGGAGTCAAATGAAATATCGATGAGTCGCTCTTTTCTTGAGTGTTTAGTGTTGATGGGATTTCTGTACCGAAGAGATCTATGATTCATTTATGGTGAACAACCTCTTCTTGACAGGACTTGTGAAAAGCAAACAACGAGTTTACGTAAATTGTCCACAAACACAAACTTCATTTCTTCACTCAACTGTAACTCAGGCTTCTAAAACCACGTGCCGAGCTGGAAAAAAGTAATGAGTATCTTTCATAGCCATCCTACCCATTCATATCTATTTAAGAAAGAATCTCCATCACTTCGAATCTCTTGTAACATTCCTATCTAACATATTTTTGTTGATTTGTGTATTGAGACTTGCGAATTATACATTCTCTTTCAAATTGTCTCCCTAAATTACATGCTGAAACACCTCACATATTCGAGTATAATTTTTTGAGTTTTTAAAGGATGTAAATTTATTCCATGCATTGTATAAAAATTGTATAAATGGTCGCTAATGGCCTTGCTTTTCATGCGACCAAACAAATAAATCTTATATATTTTTTTAAATAATTTGGTTTCTTATCATAAAAATAAGCATAAGAGATTATAAAAAGGCGTTTTGAAATCACCCACAGGCGTTCCAATTTTATTTATAAAGAAGATTTAGATACGATATTGCAGCGGTATTAAGTGATTCTCTGCCTTATAAAACATATTCATTATTCTCTAACACTTTGGTGTATGAGTACCGTAGAACTACGTAAGTCATAAATACATATCACAATGTGTAATCACAAACATAAATTACTATAAACTTTACTTTAATGAGATCTTTATATTTACTTACGTATTAATTGGAGATGTTACAATACTTACAGTGTAGTACATATTCATGTAACTAGGGGCGTCTAGAAATCTCTACATCTACACGAAATAATAAATTAGTTATCAACAGGATAGATTGGTCCTAAAGAAACAGAAGTTAACAGCCTCAGATCACATTTGGGCCACGGTTTGTCAAAGGTATTTAGTACTGGATAACATGGAACTTGCTGAGTTTCGGAGATATATATTTTCCCACTACTACATTTAGTCGCCTCCAATAAATTCAGATAACTCTTTGGTTGTCGCTTCAGTTGTCCATGACCATAATTTACAATCTCACCAGGAATCGAACCGCAGAGCACGTACTCGCAGAGCGCACCTTTTTCATACCTGGACGACATTTACTGCCTTCCAGGAGCTTTCACATATTAGGTGGCTGGAATGCTCTAGTTGTTTAATGGCAGCAGATGGAGAAGGAAATAAAAGATGAAGTTTAATGGCTAAGTGAAATAAGGTTACTTGTTTGGGAAAAGCATGAATGTTCTTATAGTTGTAGAGGATGGTCTATAAAGATAATCATTGAAGGACATAAAGAGCTAGTGCGGACAATGTGTATCTGCAGAATACCGAACTCGTATTGAGAAGAATGTGGCTCTATCGACATAAAAGCATTCACATTTGGCCTGAAAGAGAGAATGAATAAACGACTCGAGATGGAGCGAGAGTTCTAGGAATGTACCAATCAAAGTCGTTGCAATCAAGAAAATGTAGAAAATGTTTTTTTCAAAAATATACGTGTTCAAAAGAATTTTTTTGTGATATTCTTGTAGATGAATCCAAGTGCCGTGGTACCAAAGACACCAAAAATATTAATCAATTATACATGCAATTTTGATTTATAGAAGAAGAATTGATATATTGAGAAAAATGTATTAGTTGTGCTAAGTAGGATTCTGTCACGACGCTGAATCTTAGAAAGATGCTATGTTAAAATACCTAAAGCAATTTATGGTTTTTAAAACTCTGGTTAGCTCTTTACTACTTAGGCGAATCTGCAAAGAGAGAAACCGGAAAAAGTCCTGAAAAATACATCACTTAGCAGCCTCGTGTATCAGTAAACCGGTCGTTCAAAAACTAGTCAAAGGCGCTGACAATTATTGGAACATTTAAAGTGTGTAAGCAATAGCTTATGGATCAAGATTTGGCTTAGAAGCTCAGAACTAGAAAAATATTTTTGTAAATCATGTCTGTTCAGATTCCTGTGTAGCAACAATCCAGGGACTCGAAACCAGTTAATGACGCATCATGGCACCGAAAAGGTATTATGAAAGTATCAGTAGTTTGTTAACCACAAAACGCAAAAAATATTTTTGTAAGAAATTTGGGAGTTTAATGTGCTTAGTAATGACACGCTACCGGCGAATCTCATCATTTTGGCGAAATAATATTGTAAATTACAATCAAATAAATTTAAGAACATGATTTCAACATTTCTTACTTTCACAAGACCCACTATTGGTGACAATCCCTAAATTGAAAATGTTGAAAGTCGAAGATGAGCAAAGTACCTAATAAGATTTTTGAGCCCTTTTTTATAAAATTATGTTTTACATTTGAGGGAATAATTTATGAACGGTGTCCTCCTAATCATCACAACAGTGTCTTGTAAATTGATGTGCTTCCAACGTCCCACGCATGTAATAGATAATTAATATTAGACATTTTTTATCTAAATGCTTGTTACAAGAATGCACAAGAAGGGTACGCGAGGTCACAACCTTCATACTACCGTAATGTATTGTTACTCGAATCAAATTAAGGTTTGCAGTTTTTTTTAGTCTTCAGGGAATTATACTATAAAAAATTACCATTATTATACCCACCAAATTACCAATGTTTGATCTACCGTGTGTAAACTAAATAAAAGCGTTTAATAAAAAAATATTCCCAAATAATGTGTCGGTTCGATGCCCCTGGCGGGCGGGTGGGCTTCGCGCCGCGGAGGTCCAGAGCTCGTCCCCAGTCGGAGGCGGCGGCGACGGCGGCGGCGCCGGCTCGCGTGGGAATAGCAAATATTGTCGCGGCGCGTCCACGGCCGGATTCCGCCTCCTCTCCCCTCCCCGCCCCCGCGGGGCTCGTCCCGCATGGTGCCCCGTACGTCGGCCCCTGGGGCGCTCCACCGCGCTTTTCGCCCGTTTCGCCATCCCGGCTTGACCCGCGCGCGGCGTTTTGGCCCCGCCCGGTGCGATGGTTTTTTCTTCCCGGGGGCTTGTGGCGTTATCTCCGTTTTAGCTTTCCTCTCACTCTCGCGCTTTCTGTTTGGATTTTTTTGAACGTTTTCCTTGCGGACCGGGCTGCGTTCTCGTGGTCGAGAAGTTGCTTTGTTTTTGCGCGAGACGGCGGCCGTTGCCTTTGGAAGTGGTGTGTGTGCTTGTGAGAAGCCTTTTCACTGTTGCTTTTTAACTATTTTCTTACTCTTGACACCGGATTAAACATCTTCTTGCAATACGTTCCGCGTTTCTTTTGTAAATGTTGATTAAAAATCCTGGGTCGTTGCGTTTCCCTCCTTTGCAAAAATGCAAAAAGTCACGTGCCAGACAATTTTAGAGTCGATGTGCGGAAATGTGATGCAAATTTTCATAACCTCATAAATATTCAATCCAATAAGAGTATATTTAAGAAAGAAAATGACTGCAACAAATTTTTGTTTGTTTATTTTCGTGATATTGTACTTTAGTTCTTTTTTCAGCATTATGTTGATAGAGCGCTTGTTACACAGCTTACCTTAGAAGTTTCTCCTCATCCTAAAAAACGAAAGGGTACCCACGGATAAGACGATAAAATGTTTCCTAAAACCAAATGAATGGGGATAGTTAAACTACTAGTAAGACTAAAAAAATAATATTGTTGTAAGAGATCTTAGTTCACTCTCCCCTCTACTGTCAAAAAGAGTTTTTTTTAAATTTTAGTTTCGTTCTTCAACTTAACCATATCTTTTCCAATTGAAAAATATGACAAATAAGATTATAATTTATACTATAACATTGTTTGACATTTCTTGCTACCCAATTCAAATACAACAAAGAAAATTAAAAAAATTACAAAAATAATTTTAGTATTTCCGAGAACACTGGAACACACACCAACAAATATCAAAACGTTCTGTCGAAACACCGATGATATTAAAATTTTTGCAGATTTTATTTGATTGCTAGGATGTAGTTAAACAATTAAAACTAGTTTTACTCTTTTCCACCTTTAAAACCACTTATAACACGAAGAAATACAGATTTTTCATTACTTTAAATTCACTTTGAATGTCACTGCAACAATTATGTGCAATTATTTTAGTGTTTATTACACGAGTATATTTGTACACATTGTTGTAGCACCCTGTAATGTATTGACCTTGGAATTTGATTACAAATTATCTTATGCTTTCTGATATTTTATGTAGTATATAATTCGCTAAGGAATGATAATAGCTTTTGTCAGCTTATAAGAAATCAGCCACGAAAAACCCTATATACAGATTTAAAAGTAAACATTTTTTCAAAAAGATTATACAAAAACAGTGTGTTAAAACACTGGAACCAGGTTTGTGTGTCTCATTGATGCCAAGAAAATATAAAAAAACATTGTTTTTTATGGTACATTTTTTCTTAAAATTTTCAATTACAATAGATATTGAGTTACCGAAAAAATTAAAGTTAAAATACCTATTTTAGGGTGTAGCGAGGTGGGTGGGAATGGGCTAAGAACCTTCCAAGTATCATATGTTTATGTTAGATTTATAGTGTAACTACTCACGTCACTTTTAGGAACTTATTACAATCTTATCCAGGGGCACCACTTCTGTACTCACTGCCGTGATGCTAGATGCCGCCTCGCCAGGCAAAGGAGAAGCCGAGGATTCGCAGCTAAAGGTTTTTGCTAGTGGTGCGCTGTGGAGCCAGGCGGCAGCGACACAGAGGCGAGCGCTCGGGGGCAGTCCGAAGACGCGGAGCCTCGTCCCGATACGGCGCGGCGCGTGGGGTCGTTCCGGGTTTGCACAAGCGCCGCCGCTGCCGCCGCCGCCGCGGCCTCGCCACGCAACGCGACGCCGCACAGTGCGCCGGACGCCTGCTCTTTATTCCATTGACGGATTCGTGACTCCGCACTCGTCAAATGTCAACTTCTGGTAAGGACTCTCGTTCTCGAAATGCTTTGATAGCAACGATTGATTCTAAAAAGGAAAATGTCTTTCCAAGTCTATTAGCGACGCTTCGTGTCCACGATGATTTTTTTCAGGAAGTGATTTTTCGAAGACATACGAACTGCCACACTTTGGAAATCACCCAAAACACTTGTCATAAATATTCGGATAGCACTTAATTCGACAAAATGTAGAAGGAAGTGTAAATCTTTATCATTAAGACGAATAATTGGTGATGGCTTTGGCCCAAAATGTCTCATTTTTTACAAATAGACTCAGTAGACCATGCTACATGGCGCCGAATTTCTTAATTCTTTGAAGATAATAGTCAAAATAATTAGGGTTTAACCCCACTTAGTCAAAACATTGCAAAATTGCCAGGCGTCTTTCTTTTAATATTTAATATTGAAATTCATTTTTTTCTAATAGCCAGTTTGAAGGACGAAGCGTATTATAAAATTATTATTATTATTATTATTATTATTATTATTATTATTATTATTATTATTATTATTATTATTCTCTATTTTAAAAAAGTGATTTTCTTTACAACACAAAAATTAGTACCGCTAGGGTGATTGCTCCAAAACTTGGCATGAATACTCGTACTTTCGAATAACCAATAATCCAACGTATCGTAGTTTCAATACGTTACCCCATAGAATGTTTCTTTTACAATAATACAAAAATTGCTTTGGAGTGTACGGTGCCAATCTACGGTAGTTTACCCATAGCTCGTATCAAAATGTCACCGAAATGACAGTGGGGATTGTAACTGTGTACGTGCTGTTTTAAGGCATTTGAAGCATTTGTCATAACGATGCACCATCAATTGTATGCCCAGGCCATAAGAGTCGGCCGCCAACGTTCGGGCCAGGAAGTCACTTCAATGTGCACCTCAGCACCGTTGTGAAAATGTCTTCCTGCCAGAAAACGATTCACAAGACGGAAGTGGAGAAAGTCACTTGGTGCGAAGTTGGGACTGTAGGGTGGATGGTTTAAGAAACTGATTCAACACATTTCGTGTGACATTGGCTCTGTGGGGTCTTGCATTGCCATGCACAAGCGTAATGTCTCTGGTCAACATCGTGTCGTGTCCATACACGAGACACACTTGACGATGGATCTCTACTAGAGATTGCTTCTGAGTGTGCAAAAAACGGATGATTGTACAAACCTCGGAGTTGGTGGGAAACAATATCAGAACAGCCATTTTATCGGAGCACTGTGCAGAAACCACCACAGATACAAGATTAATACTGTACTGCATTCGTCCCACATACTTCCTCTCTACTCATGAGCATGCACATTCCTGTCCGATTGCTCATGTTGGACTCTTGTCTGACTACTCATCTCTGGACGAGATCGGAACTTACTTCCTCTCGTATATTCTCTTTGCTATTTACATAGTAAGGCGTGAATGTTCTTAGCCAAATAAGTTGTATTGTTGAACTTCATATTAAACATTTTTCTTGCAATGGATAAAAGATACGTATATATTGCATAAGTGATCAAATTAGTTGAATCTGCGAATTTTCACCCCCTTAATACAAATCAAAATATCACTTCACGTAATATGAAAATAACTTTATCTTTTTGTACTATTCTTGGTAAAAGCGCAGGGATATTTGATTTTTAGTGAAGTTTATCTTTGATGTGCCCGAATGAAATAAACTATTGTTGATTCTAAATGAAGTCCTTACATTATCTTTGGGCAGTGTATTTTGGCAAACATTTGCGGTGTTCGTCTCACTGTGTACCGTCGCCTTTGCTTCTGGCCTGAATCGAGCCCCGCGCACGGCAGGCGATGAGGCTGCTTTCTCCCGCAGGAATCTCAGAAGAGCCACGCTGGTCGCTTCGGACGACGGAACACACATTCGCAGAGAACAGAAGGAGCAAATTGCGATGGTGGATTTTAGCGCTTTCCGCACCTGTTTTGACTGCTGGAGATCATGAAATTTATAAAGATTGTTGCAGTCTCCAAGACGCTGTAAATTGAACCATCCCATTGTCCACAATGATGTCCATCCGTAATTTTGTGGTTTACGTTTACTGGTTTTGTGTAGCGTATAATGGAGGTGAAGGTATCACTTTAACTTTCGTTTGTAGGGCAGTGGGGTGGCCCTATGCCATATTAAGAAATGTCATATCCTGCAACTTCAAATTCCTGTTTCATATAGAAAGAGAATTATGAATTGCAATGTTTGTTTCAGTCTCAACTTTCACGAGTAAACGAAAGCTTTAAATAGTGCGTTTACTCATATTCTTTAAGTTTTATTTATTTGTTTTAATGATCACATTGTTTTTATTTGGTAATATCAGAAAGTTATATTCTGTTAACAACAGAAACTAATACAGCAACACTCTTTTTATTATTTAGTTCATTTACTTGTATTAATCAATTATACAAAGATAAGACTTCAAATAACTCTTCACATGTTAAGCGCACCCACATCGATTTTCTAACATAAATCAAAACTACTACACTTAACATTCATTGGAAGAGGGGTTTTGATATAAGCGCTACAAAGACCATTACTGTAGCGGATGTAAGACAAAAGCGATGGCAAAGTCCACTAGAGCGACGACGGTGATTTAAAGAAATTCCCGTTCTAAACACTTCTAGAAGAAAACAGAACCCTCTCATGGTCCATTTTATTGTTTCCGTCAATTTTTCGAATAGCAATAAATAAAACACAGCACTACAGATATCTCTCCCGATAGTGGTCCGAGTAGAGTACAGACTCGTGTTCCAGTTACAACCGAAACCTACCTCCGACTTGTCTTCCATTCCCTCTCTCGTCTCCGGGCGTTTCTTCTTTCCGCGTCTTTCACGCAGCCCCGGCGCAGTCTCCGTCTCTGTCGCTCGTCTCGGGGAGGATGGTCGCGATGTCCGATACGGTAGGAGATAGGGCGCAGCCTTCAATTTGTCACCGGCCGCGATGCCCCGCGCCCTGTCGGCACGCGGGGCGGTGAGGACGGCCGCGAGGACTGCAGCAAGGACGTCTGCCGGTCGCGTGTGCGGCGCGTCGCAGTGTCCCACGCCGCCCGACCTGGCCGCCCCCGCCGCCCCCGCCGCCCCGCCCCCCCGCGTCGTCGCGCCGCCGTCTGTCACCCGCTTGTAATGATCTCCATAAATAAAAGGCTGCGCTGCGAGGAAATAAGAGAATCAGAGGCAAGCTCGGGCGGTCTGCGATAGCCGCGTGGTTAGCGCGTCCGGCGCTGGAGCTCCGGGGAAGGGGAAGGACAACTGGGACTGCGAACTCGCTTCATCACACCAGATAAACTTGACACTAAAAATCAGGGTAATTAGTAGTTGTCAGCCTACTGAGATCCGATTGTTCTCTGCATAAGATTAACGACGTGGAAATGGACATTCTGCAGCTCCTTTTTCAGTGTTTACGTCAGAGTAAAAAAGGAACTTAAACCTTCAGTCTCGACAGATTATTGTTACGTTTGTGGTCAGATGATGTATGTAACTGTTTTGTTTTTAAGTCCTTGGTGTTTGGCAGTTTGTAAAATTGTATACTGTTATTTTTGCTGTATTTTCAGTCATATTTTTTCATGCTTTTCTTTCTAATTTTTTTTAACTTGTACAGAATGAATAATATCAATTTACTTATTACCTCCTATGTATACGTTCATTTTGCGTTTGGATTTCGTTTTCATTAACTCTTTCAGTCCTTCAATGAGTACAATGTTTAAGAACTGTCTTGAAAAAACTTATGAGGGTTAGTATGTTGGAGAAGAAAGTATGAAAAATTAGGCATTTATTCTAGATGAAACGGATTAAACAGTGACACAGTGAAGCTGTTTTCCAGCTTCCAAGAGTAGACGGTAGGAAGAATTTCAATTGAGACTCTTTTATAACCGTTCTGAATTGTAATCAATTCCTGGCTTTGTAAGCTTATAAGCCACGTTTTTATAGCATAATATTGGACGAACAGATAACTTACTTTTACAATTACATTTTTGGATTCCATACATCGAGAAAAAAAATGTACATGAAGAATTTGGCGGAATTCATTGACTTTTTAAAATGTTTTAAAATGATCAGTCGTTTATTAAATTTTACTACCAGAACCCAGCAGACGTTATCCTGCTGCCCACCCTCTTGTTCTGCCTCTCTCCTTCACTCTCACCCTCCCTCCCTCTCTCTCCCTCCCTCTCTATCCTTCCCTCTCTCTCCCTCCCTTTCTCTCCGTCTCTCTCCCTTCCTCTCTCTTCCTCCCTCTCTCCTTCCATCTCTCTCCCTCCCTCTCTCCCTCCCTCTCTCTCCTTCCCTTCCTCTCTCTCCCTCCTCTCTCCCTCTCTTTCTCCCTCCTCTCTCCCTCCCTCTCTCTCCTTCCCTACCTCTCCCTCCCTCCCTACCTCACTTTCCTTTCCTACCTCTCTCCCTCCCTCCATCTTTCTTCTTCCCTCCCTCTCCCCCACCTCTCCCTCCCTCTCACTCTTTCTCTCTCTCCTTTTCTGTTTCTTTCTCCCTGACCACACGTAATATTTCCTTTCTCTTCCTTGTTCTATCCTCATCCCTTACTTACATACTACGATTACACTTACATGCGCTACCCTAGTATATATGCCGAGAGACTAGACGGGACTGTAGAGCTTGTCTCGTCTGGGGCGGTGCTTTGCTGGTGGGAGATACCTGGTCGAAGAAAAAGCCGCAAGCCGGAAGTTCAGCTCCACCTCCCTCGATAAAAGCAAGTACTACGGGAAAGCATTCATGTACAGGACTAATTACCCGTACGTTGACGTGCCCGGAATCATTAATCAATCAGTGACTCGTGTTTTCTCATTAAATTGTGTTTTCATTTTGTTAACTACTTAAAAATCTTTCCGGTTGCGTCTCGTTTTACTCCGTGTTGTATTATATTATTTTCTCACTGTACCAGGTTTACTTTCTCCCATACTACGTACGTAGTATAGAGAAAATATAAAAATATTGCCGGAGAAAATGCGTTTTTTCACAGAAAATCTCGTATTGTGGGGTCTTGATACCAAGAAAGTGGATAATCCTTTTACCCCTATGTCGTATGAATTTCCTTAAGACATTTGGTCAGAATCCACGTTTTGTGGACTTTTTGGAGACCGAAAAATTGATCGGTAATTGGTCGGTTTGTGAACACAACCAAGCGGCTAAACCTAGAGTAGGATTTTCACCAAAATTGATATTTTGCAATCGATCTGATGACGCGGCGATTTGAATTTGAAATGCAAATTTTGATATAGTAAAGGAGGGTGCTTTACATTAAACCTCATGAACCTTTTAAAAACGTACTCCAAAAATGGGTTCATATATTTTTTAGTTTTTTTTCTCGTCTAGAACGGAATTTTTTGTAAAAAATGGCCCTTGATTTTAATCTGTGAATTTTTGAAAATTGCTAACGTTTCAGCATTTTCGTACAACTTCGCAAAAGTAGCAAATAATGCAAGAAAGTATGTGCTGTAGTAGCACCGCTAGTTCTGAACGAAGATAGGAACGAATTAATCAGAACTCTTCACTGAGTGGGTCAAGCTGGATTAACTTAAAACTTATGATTTCATTTGAAGGCACCCCCCCTTTGTCATTATTTATCCAAGTAATGATACACCCAAATAATAGTACAACATCCAGTAGTTAAAAGAGAATGAATTGCGTAGTATATTAAATATCATTTATTGTTGGAATTTTGAGTTTATTCCTTGAATATTATAACTTTCTCGCATACTACATACGTAGTATCGTGAAAGTATTGTAATGCGGTAAAAAAACACTACATTTTCAAATGTGTTTCTCAAATTCTCAAAATGTTTCGGTGGAAATATGATTAAATTTGCTTATTTTCATAAACGTTGCAATGACGATTTCTCAAATACGCCTACAAATTTTTCAATGAGGATTTAACAGCAACTGAGTTAGAAGGAATCCATAGGAAGGTTGCGAGTGAATTGAAGTTGAGCGACAAAAATATAGTACAACCAATCCAGGGTACCATATCAAATGACATTGAGAGTACTTTTGAAGCCGCTTCAGATACAAAAGAGATCCAGGACACTGTACTGGATGAAGCGGAATAATGCTTCCAAAGTCTTTGGAGCTCTATCGAAGAAGACCACAAGTACCTATTTTGAAGAACATCCAAATCCAGAAGAGCCAAATTACTCATAAAGAGGACCAACATCATCTTGGAACAACACCTGAAGCAATGTTTGGAACTAGAGGAAGTACACCTAGCAGTATATTATGCTGCGGCAACGGTTACCAAACGTAATGGCCAAAAGACATATGCACCAGGAAAGCAAGCTCAAAGAGGTATTAAAGAAAAGAAACCGGCCTGGAAGAGGAGACTCGAAATGAGGGTTTATCACTTCCGAGCGAAGGCAGATTTGACCAATGAATTCTGAAAGGCACCCACTTCCAAAAAATATTAAAGAAGGTAACTGTGTCGTGTGCCCAGACGCAAATTAATCTAGAAGAACTTAATTGTCACCAAAGACGTCTCGAACTCAAGGATGAGTACCGACAGAAAGCTAAGCGTAAAGGAGCACGATTGAAAATGTAAAATGTGCTATATAACAGAAAAAAGCAGAATACCCTTTTCAATAAAAACACGAAAATAATCTTCAGACAACTGGAGTCGGGGAGTCAGAAAAATTCATCTCTAAATCTAGAGCCAGGTGTATTTGAAGATTATTGGAGCTCAATTCGGTCGAAAAGTGAACATTTTAACCACAACGCAGACTGGATCAGGGAAATCGAAGAGCAAAGTGCTTGTGTGTTGGTCACCGGTTTCACGATCGAAGATATACGTAGATGCATTAAGAAGACCAATTACTGGAAGTCACCAGGACCTAATGTACTTCAAAATTTTTGGATAAAGTATTTCACAGCAATCCACGAACCATTGGCTATCTGCTTTACAGAAGCACTAAATGACCCAAGTAAGATCCCACTTCATCTTACCGAAGGAAATACGTTTTTGCTTCACAAGAAAGGTGATGACTTACAGCCAGAAAACTGCAGACCAATAACGTGTTTTTCTACTATTTACAAATTATTTACATCCTTGATCAATGAAAAAATGTATGAGCGTTGTCAAAGAAATGGGTAAATAGCAGACGAACAAAAATGATATTTTAGAGGTGCTCTAGGTTGCAAACACCTACTTACAATAGATTCTGAAGTTTTGAAGTCCAGAGTAAGCAGAAAACCTCACATGTGTTATATAGAATACACAAAAGTGTTTGACTCAGTTCCTCATGGCTGGTTTCGTCTTGGAATCTACAGGGTATCTCCAAAGATCATAAATACACTACAGTCATTGATGCTAACATGGAGGGAACATCTGCATGCTAATAAGGAGAAAACATGCATATGACATTGAAAGTGGGATATTCCAAGGAGTCACACTTATGGTTCTGTCTGGCCTTAAATCCGCGGTCATCACTGTTAAACAATAGTGCAATTGGCTACAAAATTATTTCATCAGATCATAAGACATTAAATCATCTCTTATTTATGGAGGATCTGAAGCTTTATGGTGTAACACATAAAAAACTCCGTTCCTTAATAGATACTACCAAGATATTCAGCGAAGATATTAGGATGAGCTTCGGTTTGGATAAATGCGCCATCATAAGCATACAGAAAGGTAAAGCAGAAAAGTTAGATAAAAATGTCCAAGGCATAGAAGAACTGCAACCTGATGCTGCTTACAAATACCTCGGAATACATCAGAACATGAAACTTGATCACAGCGAAATTAAACATGAGATTACCGAGAAGTACAAGAAGATGGTAACCAAAATACTGAATACGAAACTAGCGGGGAAAAACATAATTATGTTCGCTGATGTATAGTTTCGGTATAGTAAAATGGTCTGATGCAGATTCAAATCCATTGGATTGACTTACTAGAGGGCTCCTTACAAAATTCAGATGACTGCACCCTAACTCTTCTGTGATTCGTTTGTATTTACCAAAAAAGAGAAGGTGGTCGAGGGCTACTCAATATTTTTACTTTGTAGAATCCAAGAACAAAACATGAGGGTCGCAATACTGTAACCGTCGCCTATCTGCGATTGATATAGCAACACTACATTTGAATAGCGCGGGCAAGAAGTAGTAAACCTTATAGATAGACGTTCTGAGACGTTTTGAATTGGTGTGTCCGTGCCGTCCGAAGCGTTAGAGAGGTGGTGGGAACAAGTGGAGAAGGCAGTTGAACGACGTACGCCAGACGAGACGGTACGTGGAGAAGATTAGCAAGAGCTAGGCGTGGAAGTGCACGCAGGACCCAAAGAACTTTATGGTGATTGAATCGTGGATCTTCCGCCACAAGCAGTGCGTCAGAGCTCCGGCGTTGAACGGCCACTTTTGCGACGCGCCGGACTGGAAGCCGCCAACACTTGGACCTGGGGAGTCTATGACTCGACCCGACATCACGGAGGAGGACGACTCCGATCCACAAGATCACGATAAGTACTTTCTCAAACAATTATTTAGTAATAACATTGCCCGAGTGGATTGAATAGGGCGTAAATGAAATGCTGAAAATAGGGGCTTCTAAAACGTTTCTATGAAAATTCGGAGTGTGAGTAGATATGTGGAGGGAATGGAACTTCATTAAATGCTTTTGAGTGGAGGAAGTAGAATTTAAATTAAAAAGTTTATGGAAATGGGTTACGAATAAAACTATAAATGGGTGTGAAACAATATTCTGTTCAGGGATTTTAAGGAACATGCCAGAGAGCATAAATTTGCAATTTCTTTGTGCTGTAAAGGTTTCACGTTGTTTTCAAGAGAGAGATTGTACTGATTTAAGTGCTTTTTGTTGTGTAATATATTTGATTATTTTGAAGGGGAGTATTGTGTAATTTTACATGAAGTACTAATGTTAAATTATGTGGGATGGTAAATTTATTTTACCTTCTATTGATTTATTCAAATTATTGTTTGTAACTTTGGCAAGTGCTTGATTAATACTCTATTATGGCCAAAGTGTTTCAAAGACAGTATAATTGTAAATGAATTTATTAAATTTCGTTGTTTTCTTCTAGAAGAAAGAAGAAACAGGTGTGAAGTAGTTTTTGTTATTGTACAAAGAGCAATTTTTGTTGTTTTTTCTTACAATAAATGTATTTAAGTTTGGAAATTTTCTGGATAAATACTTCCCTTTCTAACAGGACAAAGAAAGATCCACGATCTTAAAGAAAAATTTTGCTTAAAGAAAAGTTTGCTACAATTTAACTATAAAGCAGCAGCTAATATATTCCTTAGAGTAATTATTTTCTGAGAAATGGCCTCAATTTTCTTCTTAATTTTTGTTTATTTTATTTAGCAAAGAACGGTAAAGGAATAACACAATATTTCTATGTTCATTCTAAAATCGTTCTTCCCTTGTCATTTTCTAATTCGATGCTATCACTTCAATGAACTTCTACTCTAATCTGTTTTCTCCCCACCATTTCGCTGAGCGTGGTTGTGCACCGAGCGCGGAGAGACAGAGAGGGGGAGGGCCGCCCCTGGAATGCCGGCTGCGCTGACGTCACGCGGCGGGGGAGGCGCCTCCCGCGGGGCGATGCCGCTCTAATTAATATATCGGCCCCCGCACAATGGACGCCAGGGGCGGGGGTGGCCGCCTCGCCTCGCCTCGCCGCCCCGGTGGTCTCCGTAGCACAGTGGCTCGGGGTAAGGCTGCGACACCGATGTCCGTGTTTTCAAAACATCCATGTTTTTACAGAAACCATGTATTAAACAGACGTTTTTATAACATCAATGTTTTCAGCTCATTGATTGAACGTTTTAGATATTTTTTCATGCATAAAAAACTCCCGTAATCACAATTTTGTAAATGTAAAAATATGAAATATTAACTGATGTTATCACTGGCTGTTTATGTCAAGCGAGCGCTGTTTACAGTTCCTTCACCTAGCAGACCATCCCTCGCCTCATGCATAAATACATGGGTTTTGGACGATGTATTATTAACATAGATGTAATACTTTTGAACATCAATGTTTAGTTATCGATGTCGCATCACTAGCTCATTGCTGGGTTCATCCATTAGCATAGGCTCTTGCTTCAAGTAGAGCAGGCTAAAATTCGGTGTTCGTGAAAATTCGAATGCAAATCATGTTTCATTATAACTCTGCGTGACGTAGAACTAACATCATCATCAGCAGCAGCAGCAACAACAGCAGCATTGTTTAGACTGATCTAGTCGGTTCCCGCAAAGTTATCTAGTGAAGATCATCTAGAACTATTGACAAATGATAATTTTGTAAATTTAAATCAAGTAATATATTTATTAATGTTGAAATAAATATATAGAAGACTAAAGCGGTTTTTTAATAAAATCGAACGATTTTCGTCTAGGTCAATATTCCATTATCCACATAAGGAGCTAATCTCACATAGGATTACAGTGATTTTCTCGCAATCAGTAAAATTTTCATCCGCTGAACGATACCGATTCGTATTTTTATTTTGTGTTCGTCCGCTCGGATTGTCGTTTCGTTCACTGTGCGTTGGCGGCCGCCTCCCGCCGCGTCATCAATAACAATAAGTTATTGGGCTAACAAATAACGTTATTGGAGCGCGCGCTCACGCCCCCGCTTTGGCGCGCGCCGGGCGCCCGCTGCTAACGCCGGCATCGACCACCCCGGCGTCGAAACCGGGCAGGGGCGGGAGGGGCGGGGGCGGGCGCGGGCAGGGCGGGTGCCGAGGAGCTCAGAGGCCCCCGAGTTGGAGCAGCAGGTGCGCTTGAGAAACGGGAGGGGAGGATGTCAGACTGCGCCACTCGCCTAACGTCGCAATTCCGAGATTCTTCTAATTCTCTCCCTGCATGAATGGCTCACGATCGGTGGCATGACCGCTCAACAAGGGAAACCTTGTCTGAAAAACATATACAACCCCTGCCTGGAGAAGAAGCACTTCCGCTCACTTCGCATAGTATTCCAACGCCGAAAACCCAGCAAAACCACAATGCGAGAAAGTGTTACAGACCTTTGAAGTTTATTACCCAAACCTACTTAGAATATTTGACAAAAAAAATGAAAAATAAATAATAACTCGGCAAGTTGTATTGTGCCTCGGCACGGCATGTCCGATGCTTCACCCACCGATTCATTGCGATCGCTCCGGTCCTAGGTTTGTCCGCAGTCCCGCAGGTCCCGCGGTCGACCGCGGTTCCTATCCGCGGGTCTCTGCCAGAATATCTTCACGGTGATTGAGTTGCATGTTGGCACCATGCGCTCACAACTCATACTAACTTATATTTTTTCACTTCTTTTCCCCCACAAGATGCCTATTCCGACGCTTAAAGTTCAAGGACACATTCCTTAGGTCTCTTTATCTCTTTAAACGACTTTGTGACCTCTGATTCCTATATTTTACTTTCTCTGTACATGTGCGAGAGAAATAACAACAATGTGCCTTTAATGAGAGGAAAACCATTGGAATATTTTTTTTTCAAACAAAAAAAAACAAAGGCCGAAAGCAAAATCTTCCCTTAATAAAAATCCGAACAGTGACACATTTTATAAAGTTGATAGATGGTTAGCGTTAGGTAAAATACCACTGAATAAATATTGAGATCCTTAAATGGAAATATGGTTTACTCTTGGTTTGTATTATTGAATTTAGGTTGTCGCTTTCTCTAAACACTTTGCTAACCACTAATTTTCCTTATGGCCAAAGTATGATTTTAAGTCAAATATATTTCTTCTGTCACACGAATAAGAAAAAATAAAAGCCTTGAAATGAGTGTGTGGTGGTAATTAAAAGGATAAATAGGAGCCGCATCTTTTTGCAAAAACAAAACAAAAAAAAAAATAAAAAACAAAGAGAAACCTGAGAATTTCCATTTTTATTATAACTGGTGATAAAAAGTTTCAAATCACAGTAAATTCTAAAAAAATTTGACGAACCAACTACCAGACAACAAAGTACGCACAAGAATCCCCCGTACAGCAGACTCCCTTCGCATTGATACTGACCATCGTTGAGCTCAACAATCCACATATTTTAAGTCGAGTGGCTACTGTCCACCTCGACCTAACATTCATTGAAGAAATTCCATTTATCCAAACCAACTTGAGGGGAAGGAGGGGGTACAAACCCCGAGTCTGGCCTATTGATCCAATGAAACAAATGAACATGTCCAATAGCCCCAACGCGCGCTCACCACAGCAACACAACACGGACACTAACCCCTAATATGGACACCTTGTCCCTTACCGACGCACATACCAATATGACAAAGACCGACCATTTCTATGACCTCCATCAGGCCATCTGATCTGGCGAGCTCTCGAATCTGAATACTCACCACCTTCGGCTACCCATACACCTAGTCCTAATCTCAGACCCTTAACAACGATCCACCTCGCGCTGGACTTGCGCCTTCCGATAGCAATACCCACACGCACTGACGTAGCTACCGTTCCGCCGTTGGTTATGGTTGTTGGGGGAACCCGTATTTGAAAAATTCCGCGCAGCGGGGGGGAATTGCCGGAACGAGTGCTCGTCCACTCGGCCAGAGCAGCTGCACCAGCCCCGCTGCGGGATGAAGCGCCCAGGCGCCTCTCCTGTCGGAGAACAACCCACGCGCCTCGCCTTGTATTCACTCCTTTTACTTATAATGATGAATAATCTCATCTTGGGGCGGTTTTTTCCAACCGCCACGTCCAAATCGCCTTGATTGCCCCGTAGTTGCGCTAGCTGCGCTTGGCTTGCGCTGGGCTTGCCTCGCGGCATCCTGGACCCCGTGGCCGGCATTGCGCGGAGAGCTGCCCCGGGGGCCCCGCCGCCCGCTGCGCCCCGCGCACATGCGGCCACCTCCACGCCCTCCCGCGCCCTCCGCCCCCTCCGCCCGGAACCGGCGCATTCCACTTCGGCGGAAGGAAGCCTCCCTACCGCCCAAAAAACCTCTCACTTGGACTCGCGTAGATTGCATTGCATTCCCAGTTGCGCATAAACTTCGCCTTCTCTCCTCCTCCTCGTTTTCTCCTCCTCCTCTCCTCTTTCCCTCCCTCCTCCTCCCGTTTTCCTGCCTTCCTCCTCCTCTCCTCCGTCCTCCTCCTCTCCTCTCCTCCTCTTCCTCCTTCCTCCTCTCCTCCTGCCTTCCTCGTTTTCCTTTTCCTCCCTCCTCCTCTTCCTCCTCCTCCTCCTCCTCCTGCTCCTCGTTTCCTTTTCCTCCTCCTCCTCTTCCTCCTCCTCTCCTCCTCCTCCTCTCGTTTGCCTCCTCTCTCGTTTTCCTCCTCCTCTGTTTTCCTCCTCCTCCTCGTTTTCCTCCTCCTTCTCCTCTTTCCTCCTCCTTCTCCTCGTTTCCTCTCCTCCTCCTTCCTCCTCTCTCTTTCCCCTCCTCCCCTCCTCCTGCTCCTCGTTTTCCTTTTC
>BOPP01000021.1:6014615-6063746 GCA_017312745.1 Gryllus bimaculatus
CCTCCTCCTCTTCCTCCTCTTCCTCCTCCTCCTCTCGTTTTCCTCCTCCTCTCGTTTTCCTCCTCCTCTCGTTTTCCTCCTCCTCCTCCTCGTTTTCCTCCTCCTTCTCCTCGTTTTCCTCCTCCTCCTCCTCCTCCTCGTTTTCCTCCTCTTCCATATTCCGTCTAGTTATTTTCTTCTCTTTCTGTTTTACCCCTGTTTCTTCTTCTCCTGATCCTCTTGCTCTTTCTCACCGTATCCTACTTCCTCTTTTATTCGTCTTCTCGTCCTTTTCTTTTTGATTTACCTCCACTTCTCTTCTTCTAAGTTATTCTTTATCTTCTTTTCCGTTTCTTAGCCCTTGGAGTTACTAATGGCTGACTTATTGGTTTAGAAATTAAACGATTAGATGAAACTCTTAATTATGTTCAGGGTGCTCAACTTTGGTGAAGAGCAACATTTATGAATACTATCGCAGAGATTCGCGGCGATGATGTGTGATTTTTCACGTTGTCACAATCGAAAAGGAAATAGATAACAAATGTAAGACCTACCGTGTGCCATCGTCTTCTTCCTGGTCAAAACACGGTGACTACACTCTCCCAATCACTTTCGCTGAACGTCCCTTTAGTGTATAATATACGTTTCAGTGTTGGATGTGTTGGTATCCACACAGTTGTCTTACTGAAATTCAATGACATTATTTTGGTTTGCGTTATCTACTAATATGATCGTAAAACCTTCTTCACGCACACATTGTTTTCTATTGAAACAAGCTTTCACTGAGCAGGTTAGTTTGGCAACATACGTGAACATAACCAATGACATTATCTCCATATATTGTAGACACTATCTTAAAAATATTGTAAAATATTCTGTTAACGAAAGCTTTACAGCATTCCTAATCGCAAGTGTTAACAGACGTACCTGTGGCACCTTGTGGCACCATACTTGTCACCTTGGCATAATCCATGTATTTCTGGAAAATGTCTATCATCTGGTTTAACGAATTCATTGAGAATCGCGTCACACTAACTAAAGAATTAAGAGAAATATCCGTCGATTACACGAACAGGAACGAACATGATGCTCAAACACTCGTTCAAACTTAAGTTTTGACGTTAATGATTCTTATTGCCGTTTGTAGGACACATCATTTCTTCACTAAACCATGAAGGTTTAGGGTGAATACTTCATACTAAACCTTCATGGTTTTGCTTAATAACGGTTTATCTTGTATTGGAATGAATTAAAAATATGGAATTAGAATATCCAAGAATATTTAACATCCTATTTTGTAACAGCACAATGAGATCTTTTCAAACACGAAAAATAAATGTCTCTATTTTCTTCTGTATGGAAGACACAAAACTACTACCTTGTTAGTAGAACTGATGATGATGGCTAAGCAATCGAAAGCTGCTATTTTAATAAATAATATTATTGGCAAAGACGACGCATATCAATATTTCATTGGAAATACGAACGAAAACTCACCACAATACCTATACCTATAATATTTATGTAAGAATGACTTTCCAATGGGGGAGGGCATGTCAACAACGATCCCGAGCAAAGTTCATTCCAATTTTTGATTAAGTAAACAGGTGCTGTTTCATCATTTAGAACTTTAGTTATTAGAAATTTTCTTAACTATCTGATATTTCGTCTTTGAACGCCTATCACATGTTTACAAAAATGTTCTAAACGTCTCCCCGCGTAGTCTCTTAGTGGAAACTAGCATTCTGATACAGCCAGACTTGCAATCTTATTTTGCAATCTTATTTTATTGTCTGACCATAAAGATAATAGATATGTAAACAAAGACAATGCGGAACGCATTCTTCTCTTGAGAAGTGCCAGGGGTCGCGTATGACGCACATGTAACTGTCAGCGGGTTTTCTCCAGCGAAGCGTCCTGCTTCTGCCTGGCCGCGACTACAGGCTCGATTTGTAGAGTGGTGGGCAGTGCTTCGAAGAGCGTTTTGTGATATCCCATTACACCAGCTATGTCTGATGATGTGGGATGATATCATATGTTGTCCGACAATGTTTCTCACATGACAATGACAAGATACGTTCAGGAGGTTAAGCAACTGGTAGGTCTTCTATTCGGAACATTGACATCCATTACCCACTTCAACTAACAGCGCTCGTTCCCATACTGCTCCCTCCTCATGAGTGTGCTGGAGGAGAATTCTCGCGTCCGGCTGCTCTGATCGGTAGTTTTCGTGGTTTCTCTTATCAACACCAGGCGAATGCCGGAGCAGTACCCTAACCAATGGGCCACAGATCGCGCGCGGCCTCACATTCCTCTTCCTTCTCCTATCCTCACCCCTTAAACACACCCACTAACATGCAGTACACTACCACACATGCCGGGAGATTCTTCAGGAGCTAAGAGCTTGCCCCGGCTGGGGCGGTGCCCCGTTGGAGGGAGATACCTGGTTAGGAGGAAAACCCCGCTAACCCGACGGTAGGTCAGCGCCGATTCTCGCCATACAGCGGGAGACAGATCCCCACCACCTCCCGAGCAAAAGCATGCATTAAACGTACGGGAGCAATAACCCTGGTTGTTGACGTGTCCGGAATCACTAATGAATTAACTTAATTAATGAATCAATTCAGAGAATGCCTTGCAACTCTAGTATATACACACTCACGGGCAGCAGCACCGCCAAATCCCTCCTTGGCAGGGAATGTTAGATGCTGTTATGAAGCGTCCGTAACAATCATCTTCAAGGACTGCTGAGATGCAAGCGGCGTAGAATGGTGTATCTCAGAACTGTATTCTGACCAATACAACTCCTTATCGCGGCGTCTGGACGCATGTGTTTGCCAACATCGCACCCGACGCCATATGTGTGGCCAAGTACCGCGCTAATGCAAAGGTTAAAACGTACTCATTTCGTTTATGTGAGAACGTCAACCTGTTTGCAAACAATGATCGCAACACACCCTTTACTTTTTGATGCAGCGTAATTATGACATTGAAGGTATTTGAAACCTGCGCGAGTGGATGTCGTTTTGCCATTACTCAATTACGCAAGTGTCGTGTACATAGGCAGTCCACGCACGACGCAATGGAATCTACATTTTCACACTCACGTGGCCTTAAACGAAGAATTTTTCGGCAATGCTTTTGATGATCCAAGGATCAGTGGTTTAGTTTGGGAGATCTCACTCTGTCATATTCGGTAAATATTAATAGATCAAATTGACTCAAGCGTTTATCAGGAGTTAGTGTGTATGTATGTTTTTTTCACACATTAAATGATTTCTTAACTATACCCCCAAAGTGATACTTCATATCCAGAAATTACATTAAAGACTCGATTTAATTCAAGACTTGAAACCTCTTTTCTTTGAGTCAGTAGGGAGTTGCTTACTAAAACCATATGTCCCTGTATTTTTTTAAATATTCATTTTTAATATCGCAACCGCGTTATCTATATTCCTTTTATTAGTATCGTGTATGCAAGATGCAATTACTTTACCAAGCGAATGTAACGTGTGCAGATGGCGCTGTTTTCGTGCCACCCATTCGGAGTAAAATTTTGCCGTGAGCGCGTCGTCAAGAGAGACTCGGCTGTGTTTGCTCGTAGTGTTTGTCGACTCAGGAAGTGATTACGTTTGACAAAACTCAACCTAAATGTATACATTCCTTAGAACTGAAATCTGTACTCTAGCAGAAATATCTTGCTTACACGCGAGACATTTAATGAAATTTCGCTGTTCACTGTCGTCGTTCAGCTGTGCACCCGCGGACAAATCACCCGGTCAGAGTTTAGTGAGGGTGGAAGGAGAAGGGTTGGTGAAAAAGTAGAAGCAGTGGAGAAATACAGACAGAATCGGACACGATGTAACGAAGGCACCGAAAAAACTGTAATACCGAAGAGAGGGGAGTGGATACGGGGATTGAATGGGTGACAGAAGCTGGGGGCGGGGTCGGGGCGAGACAGCGTTGTGGTGGGAGACGGGGAGCGAGACAGGGATCGGGCATTCAGGAGTGTAGGTGGCGGAGAGGCAAGGGCGGTAATGAAAGCGGGGGCGGTGGCCGGGGCGGAGCGAGTGCGGGGGCGAGAGAGAATGAGGGCGGCGGCGAGGGCGCAGGCGAGGACGAGGACTGGGTGAGAGGGCGGGGCGCGGAGCAGCGCCCGATCGCCGCCGCCCGCCGCGTCGCTGTGTTATGAATAACGCGGGGCAGTCCATAATGAAACGGCGAGCCTTGGGCGTCGTGGCGTGGCGAGGCGAGGCGAGGGCGGGGCATTGTGAGCGGGGGTTTGGTCCACCTGGCCGCAGCCGGCGCTCGGCAGCTGCACACAAAGCGGGCACGCCTGGTATTTAATAAAGAGCTCGGCCTCTCGCCGCCTATGTCGACGCCGCCGCCCACACCGCCCCCGCCGCCCCGCGGTCGCCTCTGGATGGCAGCGGTCTGCGCTGACCGGGGCCACGATGAAGGTCGCTGATGCAAGGCACCTTGCACTCAAAAGAGTGCACATATCGGGCAAATCTTTTTTACCGCGGGAGTCATTCATTCATGTGACTTTGAGTAGTGTTTCAGAACTATATTTACTGAGTGATGCTACTGAAATCCATGAGATAAGGAAATTCGTAAAAATAATAAGTGCTTACCCTTTCCGTAAGTTAATGAAGGAATTAAAGCTACTCTCATGTGTTAAAAACATTGAAAAATACACACCTTCGACTAATATCCTCGAATTATTTTTATCTCGATGGATTGCAAAGTTGACAAACATGTCTTCAATTATTCCATAATTTGATAATGTCAACAACACCTCTTCAGCATTTCCACAATTCAATGAATTGCTCTGTAATGCAAATTATATAAGGAGTAGTTCAAATAAGTGTGCTTCAAAACAATATCTGAACTATTCCGAGGAATAAATATTCCAAACTCACGAATATTGAATTTAATAATTATATTCTATGAAGTTATGGATTTAGAAAACACATGATTAGGTATATTGTACTTGTATACTGAACGGGTATGTGGGTTTTCCCAGCTTACATTTCTTCTTATTTTTTT
Source organism: Gryllus bimaculatus (assembly GCA_017312745.1). Taxonomy (NCBI): domain Eukaryota; kingdom Metazoa; phylum Arthropoda; class Insecta; order Orthoptera; family Gryllidae; genus Gryllus; species Gryllus bimaculatus. Next base: position 6,019,644 of record BOPP01000021.1, read on the forward strand.
CTTCTTCTTCCACAGAAAAGTTGTGATAAGTTTATTGAATATCTATAATCATTTTTTGTAATACATTCTTCGGTCTACATTCTAATATTTAATTTTTACTTCAACCATGTGCAAGGCTCTTTTTATTATGTTGCAACATTGTAACTTGATTTAAAACAAGATACACTTGATGCTAAATTTATGAACAGCGTCTCTTATTTTACAAATCACTTTTCAGACTAATACAATAAATAAATCAGCCACCAAATAAAGCCTTCTTTGATTATCACATATTTTATAATTATTAATACTTTATTTCTATACAGTTATAAGACAATATAACATTCATTCACTACATTTGAAAATACAAGTTTTAATTTTTTTTAATCTACAGAAAATCATTATCAAAAACATCAAAAAGCTCATTATTGATATTTTCTAGTATGTTACAATTACTCTTCTCAAATCAAAACTGTTTCAAGCTATTTATTTTCAAGTCGTCAGGGCTGAATACTACAGTAGAATATTTGTAGAAATCACATGAAAGTCTTGTCATAATTTAAAGTTTCCGCTTTAATTGCCGAAGCGGGTGGCAGAGATCGTCGACTAGGTAGACCAAGGCTTGGCCTGCTCGACTCGGAAGAGTCGTGGATTTGAATGCACCTCGTGCATGGATGTCATCCTTAGCGAAGTGGCATGATCAGGGCGCTTCCAAACCGACAAGCACCACCTAAAGGAATAAACTTTCCTCCATGTCCTGGGGAGAAAGAAGGTAGTTGGGCTGCTTGTGGACACGGGAGAGGGTGGAGGGGGAGGGGGAACGCTGCTCATGACCAAGACGTGCGCGCCTCCGAACCGACACTTTCCCTCCCCAACTCTCGAAGGTTTGAATGTCGCTACGGCACTAGCGGCAACGGGTCTATGGTGTAAAAGAGAGGGAGCCTGATGCGGAAGCATCAGAGCACGAAAAGGGTTGCGTTAAAAAACAGAAAGCGAGGGACGTCGGTGAATTCCTAAGGGAAATAGTGACGTTAATGCCCGATGTTAATGACGAGGATGATTACTCCGCTTCAACTATTTTCCAGATCAGAAAAATATGGTAGGCGATGTTTAATTTTATTCATGTTCAATCACGATCATATTCCACATGGCTCGTTTAAAGCCAGTTTGTTAAACTCGGAAATCATCAACAACATTGCATGATTATTTTGTTTCTTCTTGCGTCGTATTATTTTCTTACTATTTCATAGTGCCAGTTAGTTCCTCTAGATTAGCTGGTACATAAAAAAATTAATCAGTGTACTATTGATCCATTTTCATTTAGATGAATGATATAAGAAATGTGGTCAATGGCTCTCAAAGTTTTGAATACCCTCATTCTAAATTATCCGGAACTCAGTGACTTACGTAAACTTCATTTTAACCAAAATACATTGTAGTTTTTTAAAGATGAAACTGTGAAAGAAAGAAGATTGCATTCATTCTAAATCTTGTTTTCCTTAAATATTTTCGAATGTATGATTCATCATGTGATATGTTTGATTCATGTTTACAATAGTTGAATTGTGATTGAATTGCCAATTTCACGAGTTGTTAAATCTGATTGTATGTGTAATATGAACAAATCGATTACAATGAGATTCACTTCTGTTCCATAGCACATATATAAATCCACGAATTATGATTATGAATTTCATCTTTACTTTCAGGGTTATATTTGTACTACCTTAAATACAGTACCTCCACGACAATACATCAAAGGACCTGATATCAATATAGCAACAAAATAATATAGCAACAATAAGACACCAAAGAATCTTATATTCATATAATGTCATACAAAGTAAATACAAATTAGGTTCGAAGATTAAAAGGTTAAAATTCCATCTCTTAAAAATAATGTCTATTTGACTTATTGACAATGTCTCTTTGACTTATTGCAAATGTCACTCTCTTGGAGGTTAATTGAAATGAAACTTCAAACCTCCCTTCAACGTAAACGTTCGCCAATTGTTTGATATTATTATGCGTAATGTGAACAAATCCAAACATGACAAATCTATATGAGAAATTGTGACATCTAACTTCCTCTTCATCCAATTTCATCAACAACCAGACCTGTGAATATCACGAACGCCCGCTTCTCTAAAACGAGAGCTTCGACTTTTGCCCACCCATCGCGCCACCCCGCCCACTGGGCGAGGACCTCCGCGGGCGCGCGCCCACCGCCACCGCCGCCCGCCGCCGCTCTTTTGTTTCCGCGGCGACCCGCCCGCTTTGTCCACTTGCGCATCGCGCTGTAATTGAACGGCCCGTCGCTTTATTACCGCTCTATTATTGGCAGCCGACTCTCCTCCCCCCCCCCCTGCCGCCGTCCCTCTCCGCATCGCTTCGTGGGTGTTCCTATGCTCGCGATCTTCAGAGGTGCTCGGCCGCGCCGCCACCGCCGCTCGCAAACGAAGACCGAATCTTCTCTCGAGCGGCGTTCTCGACCCGGTCGCGCGTTTATGAGTCCTAAACGACTTTTACGAGCCCACTATATTCTTCTTCGTTTCACCAGTTTCTCCGTTTTTGCTCAATGCTTCGGAGCGCGGAGATTTATTTATTGACTGGAAAGGTTTTATAGATTATATAAAATCCATTTCGAGATTAGAGAATTAAACGTAGAATTTATGGGGGGTCGGTAAGTGGTATTTAACTTCTGCGGGAGGAAAGGTAAGATAATAAAGATTAGAGAGGGGGAAAAGTTAATATCACGTGCCTTTTCAAAATATATTATTTAGTGAATCATCTAAAATGCTTTTTATTACTTTGATCTCAAACAAAGTTGTTTGATATTCAAACGATCCAACATCTGTTTTTCATTTTATATGGCTGTAAAATTCATAATAGTTGAAAATGAATGTTGTCTTCTTTATGGATGGACTTTCTAACGATGATCGTAAAGATTTCCGTAACCGTGTTTAAAGTTGTGATCGATACTTGGATTCAGAGAATGTTTAATTTTGTGGATTGACCCGAAATACTCGAAAGAACAATTATCTACTCTGTATCTGTCAGGGAGAATTGTATAATGTTGCTTTTAATATCGCGTGTTTCATATTACTATGTGGTGGTTTTGCTTTGTGTTGTCTCTGAAACTGCAGCACCTGTCTATTGATGTAATGTTATACGAATACGTTTGGAGTATTACATTAATAAATGGAAAAAATAACTAGAATATGTATTACTTGGGTGCACATTAAAGATGACCAAATCATCGAAAATTATATTTGCTGTATTGAAATATGATTGAACGTTTCTTTATAAATATAACTCAAACATGAATGCTTCCATTTTCTTCCTCAACATGAACGTAATATAAAATTTTATTTCGTAGATTGTAGGTTGATTTTCAGAATAAATTTTCACAAGCCCTAAAATTGAAACAACTCTGAGTTCACGTGGTTCCATGCATCATGTAGGCAATATATCTCTTTAAATCAACCACATGATTTTTTAATGAATCATTTGAATCATGTTGTCCAAAAATATAATGTTTAGATTATATTTATCCATAACGATATGCAGCATTGTTTTCATTGTCCCCAAGATTCAACTTATTTTATTAATCTAGAAACAGAAACTGGTAATACCAAAAATAACTCGAGCGTCACTAAGTTACTTAAATATGTTAGGTTTCTATTATTTTCAATACTTATTTAAACTTTTCAATAGTTCTGTAAATAATTACATAATAAAAATATTATCTTCCTAAACTGAAACACAAACTCTATCACAAACAAAAAAAACTGAACTCGTTAATTTCCTCCACCACTACAACGTAGACATAGCTTGTATTACTGAAACGCACTTAAGCAATAAAAACAAATTATTTATTCCCAAGTATAAAATATACAGATCCGATAGAACTTACTGGAAAGGAGGAAGCGTACTCATCGCTATAAAATCTATCTCCACACTCCACCAGGAAACTCTCCCGAACACACCAAGGTTAGAAACTATAGCAGTCTCAATGATAACTAACAACCACCCTTTGAAGATTGTAGCTGCATACAAACCCCCTGCAGTATATACAAATACAAACCTTCAAAACTTATTTAACCTCAATTATAAAGTCTTGCTAATAGGGTACCTCAATGCTAAACATGTCAACTGGAGTAGCCAATGCAACAATTAAGATGGTAAAAAACTAACTCAGTTTGCTAACAACACTAATATTAAAATTCTCCTCCAGCGAACACACTTATTATCCCCATGATCGCTTACACAAACCTGACATCCTCGACACTAGATTAAAAAACGCTAACATTAATCTCCATATGTCGTTAACAGTCTTAACTTGATAATAACTTGATTCCGACCATATCTCTGTATTACTTACAACACATCAAATGTCGCCTCACCATGCTCCATTGCCTAAACCTAACTCTTTAATAATTGACTGGAAATAGTTCCGAAGAAACTCCGAAACATTAAATAGTTCAATTCCCAAAATTATTAGACTAAATAAATCCTTTCTAAATTGATCAATATGTTATATGTCTAACCGACCTCACTAGCACAACCATCCATAATTCATATTAATTCGGAATACATTCCGAATACCTCCAAACACAAAACACAAACCTATAAATAAACTACCTTCTGACATCTTAATTGCAATATGTGTAAAAAAAGATCCAAAAGACTTTGGGCGCACCTAAAAAAAGGAGAGCTAAAGAAAGAACTCAATTTAATCACAAACGTGGGAAAACAAATGTCTTATCAAAAACCTTAACAATGAGCAGTATGTTAACTTCATTTAATCACTTAAATCCAGCTACAACACGCTATGGAAATTCACAAAAAAATTCTGAACAAAAATCTCAATCCATCCTTTAAACACAACTTCAGGTAAAGCCCTATCATCGATACAGAAGGCAGAGGCGCTAACAATGCATTTCGAGAACACTTTATGTGAGACCATGACTGCCCATCCCTTACATAATAAAATGCTACATACCACAAAATGAAACTTCTTCGGTCCATACCAGAAATTAATTATTCTTCTCCTACTGAAATTTCAAAAATTATTAAGAATCTTCCTAATAAAAAACCCATGTCACGACAAAACTAATAACATAACTTTAAAAACATTTCCATTATTGACAGTAGCTTACTTAAACAACCTGTTCAATTCATGTTTCAGAATAAAATATTTCCCTCATAATTGGAAACAAGTAACCATCATCCCCATAGCAAAGCCAAACAAAACTATAACAATTCCTGAGATTTACCGCCCAATCAGTTTTTTTATCCGCTTTTTTCAAAATATTTTAAAAATCATATTCAAAAGTCTGAAAAATCACTACAAGCAATCAACGCCCTTCCCAGGGCACAGTTCGATTTTACGGGAAAAATTTACACATAATATCAATTACTAAGGGTCTCAGTGCTCATTTATTCTTCTTTTCAAAAAAAACATCACATTGTAGCTATATTTCTTAATATTACACAAACATTTTAATGAACTTGGCACCAAGCTCTCGTATATATACTCATTCAAATAGGTAGTCCACAGTACTTAAATTCACATTTATTAAACAATAGATCTTTCTCAGTCATTGTCAACAACCATATATCTAACCCTATAACAATAAACGCAGGTGTTCCACAAGGTTCGCCGTTATCAGCCACTCTATTCAACCTTTATGCATACCCACACTCAATAAAATTTCGATCGTGCAATTTGCCAAAAGATTTACATTAAAACCTTACTCTCTCCCTCGTATTAAATAATAATACAATGTATTAACACCTCCCTAACAAACCGATTAAATACTTAGGTTTATACCTAGATACCAAGTTAAATTGAGGAAAACATATAAATGCCAAGGTGATGCAAGCCAAAATAGAACTGTCACAGCTACGACCTCTAATCTACAGAAACAATCCAATATATTACAAGTCACCCATAGCAATCTACAAAACAATCTTAAGACCACTAATGCTATATGCCAGCCCAATTCGAATCAACTTTGCCCAAAGTAATATCCACAAACTACAAGCCCTTCAAAATACTTAACGTATCTTAATACATATGGATAGTTATATTTACTGAGCTAATACTTTCTGCAAGAAAAGTAATGTTAAAAAAATCAGAAATTTTGTATTATTAAAAATGATGTATTTCACTCAAGGATTTTTTTACTTTTTGGAGGCAAAAATTGCAAAAGTAAAAACTAAGTGGCCGACTATTAGGTCCAACTTGATTCTTAAACAATATTAATGAAACGAAGCATCATAATTCATTTTACAGAATAGAAATTAGCAACTACTTTAATGAAGATCTGTAATTTGTCTGCACATTTGAAATTAAGAACATTGTATTTGTGGGTTGACGAAGTTATTAATTATTCCTTTGCGAGAACATGAAAGTAAATAATAAAAAAATGAATCCTGGTGACTTTTCCCGATAGTAGAACAAAATGTATTAGATACATATTCAATTAGATCTATCTGAAGTAAATCATTAAATCTATTCAGAATTCTGTACTTCATCACTGGTTTTTGGTATCGTGTTGCATGAGTTCATTGATACATAGTACTCGTATGTTTAGTGTATAAAAACGTACATTACCCATAAAAAATTAATTAAATTAAAAACTGCGATGTGAGGTGATAAACAGTTTTAAAATCAATAAAAATAAAACTAAAACGTTAATTGTGTATTACATTGAGCGTTGTCGGTGATGGAAAAAGGCTCATCTTTGTACTCGGAGAAATGTTGTGATATCAATAGAGCTTTGTATTTTAGCGCTAAAGACGTCTTACACAGAATATCGGACGACTTCCGAACTTAGACGTGTGATGTCTAAACCAATACGGGAGAGAAACTACAGTTTGGTTTCCTTTTCCATTAAACGTTTTTACTTACAAGGGCATTTTTAGTCAGTAAATAAATCATACTACAATCGGCATGAAATTATGACGTTAATGATATAATTATCATGTAGAATTGATTTTCTTTTCAGCCATTTAGTCTTTTCAGCCAGTATAAAATGGTTTGAATAGTCTCCTATCCAAATGTTGCAAACGAATTCTCCAAAATGTCAGGTTAAAATTAGGTAAATTAGGAATTGGACATTCAGGGGGTCCACGGCCCCCTGGCCCCCTCCTCAGGCAAATATTTATACTATTTTTTTAAATATACTTCTCCCCTTGTTTGTAAAATGAAGGTTTTTGATAAATGAAGGCGAAGTGTGGCGGAGATTTTTGAGAAGTGCCGCGACGTGTGGCGTAGGCTGGGCGCGGTGTGTGTGTGCCGGTTCGGTGGCCCGGCGCGCGGCCGCGGGCTGCCGGTTGCCTGCATTGTAGGCGCCGACCAACACTGGCCTCCCGCGCCGCAGGACTAGCGTGCGCCCACTGGGCTGCGAATTCGATTCTTTTTTCTTTCAAGGAAATAATTCAAAATTCCGGAGCGTAAGAAAAGGCGGACCTTCGAATGAAAGAGAATCTTCATTTTTTCACCCCGCCTTAAGAATAAAGAAATTGGAAAACTTTATCATCCAAATGATAGATTTGGACGTTCAAAATTGCGAAAATCATAAATGAGGCATACGTGTGAATTAATTGTGTTCAGACAGCCATAAAATAATACTTTCCAGCAAAGTATATCAAATTCTCTAGGGGTAATAATCCCACCCCCTCAATTTTCACCCTGTTCACTATTAGCCAACAACCATGACACCTCAGTTGGATAAGTTAATTTTAGATTCATTCAGCACGAAATAAAAATTAAAAACTAAAGACAGTTTGAACCGGAAACATTTGTAATCGATTATAAATATTGATTAAAATAAACGTACTTACTTTATTTCTATAATTTGGCTTATTATTTGATGGAATTTGATTTCTTGCTGACACCTCATCAATGTGAAGCAGTTATCAGCAGTACTTAACTGATATACGTTTTCCTCATGCCTAATGTCAATGTGTATCTTTCACACTATTGTAGAAAACTTAGGGAGCAGCACTATTGTAGAAAACCATTAAGGAGCAAAGGGTGGTACAATTATTTATCATATAGTTATTGCTGTTCATTTGAATAAAACTCTTAGGCATTGTTTGTTTCCAATATGCTTAAATTATATAATCATAATCCTCACATTTAGAAAATCCATTTCTCCTATCTATATAAAAATATGTTGCAATTAGTCAGACTTTGTATATAATTGAAAATCAGGCCTTAGAATAGAAAATGCAAGGTCCAAGAAATGAAGGTGTGAATACTAAATTCACATCATAGGTTTCTACTAAAATGAACAATAATTTTAAATTATTATACAAGATTATAAAGAGATACATAAATGCATTAAGTTTGTGTAATTGTAGGTACTATTTTTGATACCAAAAACGTGAAACTTAATATGAAAAGTCTTATCTCTGAGATATCTGTAATATATCTGAGATATCTGAATCTCTGAGATATCTGTAATATTGTTGATATTTGTTGAATATCTCTTTCAAAACGAGCTCCATTTCAGAAACCGCCAGGACGGAGTAGGGGTAATCTTTGGGAATACGATGAATACAAAGCTTGGATGTAACCCGTGGGGGTATTTAGGGATTATATATTTTAATGCTGGTATATGTAAGATTTTATAGTTCCTGAAAATGTCCCCAGTATTTTCATAAAAGGTTTTTGGATATGATTTCAGGTGGCTCGTATCAATTTTATCTGATCAATATAAAAAAGAATGATACTGTTGTTAGATGACGACGACTGGCTTAGATAGCTCTGAACATAAATTGTTGTTTCTGCAACGTCTCTGACAGAGACGTCCTGTGGCTCGAGTGTCGATGGTGACAGAATTTCTGACACTAGTTAGAGAGCTAGATCAAATTCAGTCTCTGTCTGCAGAAGAATTATTGAGACCGGCTGCTCTGATCGGTAGTTTTCCGTGGTTTCTCCGTTCAACACCAGGTAACTGCCGGAGCAGTATCCTCACAAACAGACCACGGCCCGCGCGCGATCGTTCCTTTCCCTCCTTTGTCTCCCATCACCCTTTACGTACACGTACTTACTTTTTCATGAACTACTCTACCACTCATGACAGGAGCCCAGTCGGGAGCTTAGAGCTTGTCCTGCGGCTGGAGTGCCCCGCTGTTGGGAGATACCTGCGGGAGATATATGCGTGCGGCGATGGTGTAACGGCTGGCGTATCGGACAGTTGTACCCAAGTTGGCGGGTTCAAATCCAATCGAAGCGGTGAATTTTTAAGGGCGAAAAAATCCTTTGGATGGGGAAGTTAAGCCATCTGTCCCATGATAGTAGATTTACTAGCATGTAAAAGATCCTTAAGCCTAAATGACGCTAAATTCAATTCACCTGTCTTTCGCCCAAGAAATACCTCCTTTCTCTGCTAGTTGGTTAAAGGAGCATAGCGAAGGAACGTAGCGTGGTCAGACGGAAGAGCAGGCCTCATGGTCTAAGTCTCACCACTTAATAATATAAGGCATAAATTCAATTCAATACCTGGTTGTGGAAAACCAGGTAGCCGTCGTGTATGCTAGTGCCGGGGCTCATCATCCAACGAGGGAAGATTACTGTGATAAAGCATTGCATTGATATAGCATTGACGCGCCTGGATGAGCGAAATAATTGTTGGATGAGGCTTTACTTCCGTATTTAATAGTAAGTTAATTCCTAGGAAATTATAAGACTTCGATGCTTCAGTAAGCATGCCTGTAGTATGGAAACATCCAGTACGTATTCTAAGCGTTCTATTTTGTGTTGGGCCTAATTTTTTGAGTTGTTTTCAATTAGCTTTCTTATACAAGAATTTCCCAAATTCTCCTTTATGCAGAATGTAAGTTTGTCTGCTCCCCTGATATTTTGGATCAGTCATTTTAATATGTGCATTCTTGTCTTGCAATCAGTAGTGAGGTCCTTAATGTGATGAATCCACGTATCCTCGCTGACGAACCCATGATGAAATCTTTTGATTGAGAAAACTCTTATCATTACCCCGCTGACTGCATATGGAAGTTCCCAGGTATCCTTTATCTACATATCAGAAAGCTTGTATTGTTGATTTAATTTAAGTTATAAATTCGAAAGTTAGTGATCATTTATGGGTCAACGTCAAAGTTTCTTGAATAAGAAGTGAAGAGGGGAATACCCGTCCTTTACTAAGAATAATATCTTCGGCATTATTACGGATGATCGTGAGTGTTTTCATTTCTTGGCCAACATTTAATATTAAAAAAATATTGAGTTACACTGAAGGTGGAACCATGCAGAGCCTATGTTCTAAAATTATTGTATAAAACAACTGATAACTCAGGCCTCAATTAATAGATTACTTCGAAATTCTTAGCAGATAGGAGAATATTGCCGTCGATATCAATGTTCCGAAGTACCCATACAATTTGAGGTATCAAAAGCTTGGATGTCTAGATTGTCTATTGTGAATGGATTTGGTGACATAGATTTATACGCTCACTAGATGTGAATATTTTGAGTACATTGACCTTAACCAAATTGATAATCTTCAACGATGATTTAACTGTTTTTAAACACGATCTTAATATTCTGTAAACGATCATTTCAGGTATCTTTCAGAAGTTACAAAGTAGGGAACTTGAATAGCATTTGATAGAGATAGAATATGCTTTACCTGGTTGAGCGATGGGAATAACAATAGCCATTTTCAATTTGTCAGGAGAGTTTTGTCATGAGAACATATGAATATGTTCTTGAATAGGACTTCTTTACCTTTAATGTGAAGATTCTAAATAATGATATTGGAATCACCATCAGGTCGAGGTGTTGTTGCTTAGAGCTGTCGGCTTGTTCGATGAATTGATTTAATTTCATTCATTAGTTTTAATTGATACATTAAGCATATCTGGACGTGGTTTGATGCAGTTCCAATAGAATTATTCAATTTCATGACTAAATATTATATTTTTGAATTATAATTGGCCGAACTAAAATGGTTTGAAAAGTCTTAACTATAATGTTCGCAATAGTGGAAGAGTCATTAATAATACCATTATGCGATTCCATTATCTCACTGGGGACTTTATTACTATATTCATGATCCTAAGGTCATTTATTCCATTACTCCGACATGACACATCGATATTACATTAGCAATCCATTATTTGTTCGATTCTTTTACAATCCTAGCAAGGGTTTCCCGATTATTTTGTAAGCAACCTTATTATCATTGGAGCTTTTCTTCTTAAATCTATTAAAGACACATTTTGCTGATTTAATGTCTGACATTTATAGTTCCACCAAGGGACACTTCTTGTGATGCTTAATTTGATAAATGTCAATAGCTTGATGTGCATCTTGCATGATATTAGTAAAGTTCTCGACTACTTAATTGATGTTAGAAATTCATAAATATCTCATTAAACTGGACTATTGTTATGTCAGAATTGAAAATTTCTTGGAGCAAATATCGGTCCACTTTGTTGTAGTTCAGACTATTAATAAGAGGGAAGAATTTGTTGTAGAAGCTAAGGGTAGTAATACCGGTAATAATAACAAAATTGACGCTATCATGTAGAGTAGTGTCTTCAAGTACAATCCATGTGCATTTTTGAGGAAAATGTGTCGAGGCAATGAATAGATCAATCGCATCCGGTTTATGATTGATGAAATTGATAGGGGTGGACTCACCAGTGTTGAAAATGGCTGAGAATGAGTTTTTCACGAACGTTTCAAATAATATGGCCCATTTTTGAGTCTTTTATTAGTCTCGTATTGAGTGGTGCCTATTAAAATCACCGACAATCAATAATAGTTTTGGAAGGGAATCCGAGATTCAAGATTCTGAGAGAACCATCAAAAATAGGTTCACTAGACTTGTGAAGGCATTATGAACATTTACGTGAATCTGATATTGAATCCAGCACATAATAGTACTTTTCAGAATCTATGTCATACAGGAGTACCTACTTATCTCACTGCCAATAAAATGTAATAAACTTAGAATAGTTCTTAAAAATCAAGGAGATACGCTAAGACCAAGCCATTTTCCAGGAACAATTGTAATTGTTTGAATGTGGTGCAAACTTTGTAATCAATAAGGTGGTAAAGTTGGACTAAGCGTGTCTACCCAAGTTTTACCAGGATTATTGTTTTGTGGGTCTGATTCAACTCTTTCTATTTTTATTTTTTCCTTTTTTGATTATTTCTAATTATTGTCTTGATTTTTTTAATAGCATTAGTAAGTAGTTTCAAATAAGGAAAAATATTCTATTGGTAAGCTTCTTTTATGAAGAGGGGAATGCTCATGCTAATTGAAGAGGGTCAATGGGTAAATTTTGAACTTCATTTTTAGAGTTTGTATCTTTGTTCAAGGGGGCTCAGAATTGGATGATTAATATGAGGGGCAGCTTCTCTTGTTAAAAGGAGGGGTCTTCACAATCTATGTTAGGTGTTACAAGTACTTAATTACACAAGAAGCAGTTGTCTGTTGTACTCATAGTACTACCATTATTACTTCCTACTGCATTATTTGTAACTGGAATAGGAGTAGTTGTAGGCTTAGTTTGGGAATTGAATTGGGATTGTAGGCTTTGTTTGGGTACTGAATAACAATATGTCGTTCAGATTTACATTTAAACAAGTGATGTTATCAGTTTAAAATAAAATGTATATGACGTGTGTTGAAATTCAATCAACATATATGGAAGTAAATTACGAACTTCATCGGGTGAAATATCTGTCTTCTAATATTCAAAATACACCTCTGACATGTCTTATAAAAGAAATATTAAAAGAAGTTTTAAACTTTAGGTGATTAATAACTTTTTGACGTCTTCGTGTGAAGTAAAGTCAAACATTGCACATTATAACTCTTATGTGTTTAGTAAATAAGGGTCTAACATTTTCTTCAAGATCATTGAAAAGAAGTGTGTTGGTTTAATGTGGCGTTCCCCAAGAACACCAGGTACAGTACTTATCCAAGGCCTCCTGTAGGTATAAAGTGGAGCAACTCACCTGCCTAGCAAATCATTTAAAATAAACACTGTAAGAAACGGTTATTTATTTTATAGACATTCACAGTTGGAAAATATTTGGCGATATTAACAATTAAAGAATTTTCGAGAAACATTAATAAATATTATCTGCCCTAAAACTGTAGTTATTTAAATTTTAATTCAATAGAAAACATACGATACTCATATCGTAAAATCTATTACAATTCTCTATTGGTCATAAAATTGGACTTACCGGTCTCGTTTGAGATTTCTTCAATATCATATTGTAATTAGTTGATATCTTGCGATTGTTATTTCGCAAATAACTTTAACAGAAAACGAAAAAATCTAAATTGAATTAATTATTCGACGTTCGCTTTGGGTGACAGTAGTTACTGAGTAAATTAATATTTTAGAATATTTTCATGTCGATTTATCTTTTGTTTGATCGGAATGGGTCACTAGTGTATAGATAACGACATTTCTAAGAACAGAAACACGGGAAAACGTATCCCAAATTACTTGCAATGCTTGTCCTTTAAGTTATTGTTAGTTAGACATTGTTCATAATATCTAGCAGTTTCTGAAAATATTTTTGAAGACAAAATATAATGAAGTACTGAAGGAAATTGAATGTGGCATTGAACATAAAAAGTATTAATTTTGCAACAGACAACCGTTTGCGAAAATTCAAGCACTATACCACATAAATATGCTAGTTAGTTTATGCTTGCACGTGTTTTATTCAAATAGCGCAACATCGAAGACAACTAATTAGTATTTTTGATGGTAAAGTTAAGAGAGCAGCACTTTTTATGTGTTGGTCAAAAATGATAATTAGATAATCGACGTGATAGTTTTATTTAAGAAAATTCTTTAAATATCTATATAAAGTACAGTGCTGATTTAAAATAATTTCACTGCATTTGTACAATACTGGACACATTCGTATATTAAATTAACAGAAAAATGCCTATATTTACATGTATTAAGTACATTAATCATAATTAATACTGCTTTACTAAGCTTTCTCTCCATTCCTTTTTGTGAACTATTTTCGCTTTACCTCAACAATGTACGGTCGTTCATAATGTAAGGTAATTCTTAATGCAGCATTTATTACCCCATTTATTTTAATGAGGAAATAAATATGTATACAAAGTTTCTGGCTCGAATTCGTGATGTCTAAGTGAAGAAGTTGCTGCAGAATATGTAGTATATCAGTTTTTTAATCAAATCTGGTTATTTCAACGCTTTAAATCACTTACATAATTATGTTTCATTAAGAAACGCATTACGTACCTGTCTTCATGTCTTTTTCCGTATATCCAGCATGTTTAAATTACACTTTATAGTCGTGAGGGAGAAATACACTGAATTTAATAATAAATGCACATTTATTTTCATTATTTTTAAATGAAGATTATAACTAAATTTTCTAAATATTTTACTTTCGAAAAGGGAAAAGTATTGTAAAGATATGTTTTACGAATTACATCTTATGTGACGAGAATTGTCTTTTCACCGACGTTTATTCTGAATAAGAACTTCACTAGTTTAGTACTACCTACAAGTTCTCTAGTTATTATCAGTTATAATTATATTCTTACATCTAAAATTTCAATAAACAACATGCAATTCAATGTAGTGATGACATTGGATTTAAAAAATAGTAGATAATATCTTACCTTATCCTTGTTTATGTGCTTGACATTTTTCTGGGCTTCTTATATCCATTCGTAAAGAAAATACATGAATATGAAAAACAAAATACATACCGTTTTCAATTTCTCAAGCGTCAGCAAGGTAGGTGAGAAATAAAATTTACGGTTTTAACGTCAAAATTGGAGTTATCGTGTTAATGACAATGTGTTTCTGAGGTTATTTACAGATATTACGATTACATTAGAAATCAAGAAAATAACCAAAGAAGTATTCACATATTGGGAATTGGACAAAGGAATGATTTTCAAACCGTGAGAAATGAAACCACAGAATTGCTCCTTTGGATGACTTTAATACTCAAGAGGAAGAGCAGTCAAAATACTTTACTCTCGGAGCCAGAAGGCCTCTCCGGACTCTGTCCACTACATACACCACAACACAATGGTACACAGTTGGTCACACTCGGGTTGGGCGGAAGCACTGTACGGCTGGAAGACGAACGTTTTGTCGTTCTGCCACCGGGAAAATTCACACACCGCCTCTGACTCGCAGCAGGAAGGAAGAGTCGCGCAATTAAATAATACTTAATACAACACAGAACAAAACATCTGCGAACAGTTCGAGAGGCACTAGAGGAAACACACTTGCACATTTCGGCGGACAGTGAACTTAAAAAGGAAAGAAGAATCCTTCTTTTTTCATCTCTTTTTTACTTCTAAACATGGCACAGAAACGGATGTATCTTACATCTAACACTGACACAAACTTCAGCTTCATTGAATGGCGCACCGATCGCGTAAATAAATAATTTGTTCCAAAGATTTTCTTTTCCTACGGAATTAATATATTACAGGCTTCTAGCACAAAACATTAGTCTACATTTAGCTCTGCTATGTACAGCGGCCAGTGGGCCGGGTGACTAGCGTCAGCGTATCTTCTCTCACGCCCACAGTCAGTTCTTTTTTATAAATATTACAATGATCCCTGTTCTGGTAATAATTACAATAATTACTGTAGCAATAAACAGTTAGTTGAATGATGAAGTTGTTGGCGCTAGTATACACATACCTACAGCTATACAAAAAAAAAGGTATCAGTCTTGAAGCAAGAACAGAGGGCGAGATCGCCCGGCGTGTTCATCACAATCGTCTCTCCATCTCACGCGCGCGCACACACACACACTCGCAGGCTCACACTGGGCGCTGTCTATTGGCACGTGTGGATGGTCTTCCGCACGTGGCACGTCTTGCACTTGACCTCGCAGCACCAGTGGAAGGTGCAGTGGCAGCGCTCCACCAGCATCACCTCCTGCGAGCGGTGGCCGCGGCCGCAGCACATGAGGTCGCAGCCGTCCAGCCCCAGCGACGTCTCGTTGCACTCGCGGCCGTGCGTGCCCTGGATGCCCTGGCGCGGGTTGCGCTCGCAGAAGTTGGGCGACTGGTCGAGGTACACGAGGTCCTTGCGGCCCGGCGGCTTGTGCTGCGCGTCGTACGGCTGCAGCTGGAAGTTGTAGCGGTTGCCCTTGCCCTTGCCCGCGCCGGGGCCCCTGGGGGACCCCGCGTTGCCCACCAGCACGCGCGACGCGCCGTCGAAGCGGTCCTTGAGGTTGTCGCCCACCACGCGGAAATGCGGCAGGCGCATCCAGCACGTCTTCACCGTGCACGAGCCGGACATGCCGTGGCACTTGCACTCCTTCCGCATCTCCTCGCGCACGTGCTGCAACACGACCAGGACGCACATGAGCAACACATGCCCAACACAGAACCACATTAAAGGCATTCGTACTACCATCTCGCATTAACACTAGCGGGAAAATGGATGTCATTAAGGAGACAGCATATCATGAAGGCAGCTTCCGCTGCCCGGGTCAAGCGACGGCTCTCGACTGTCTGGGTGACGCCGCTTCGAAGGCTTCGAAACCAATATATGGGAGTCCTAATATTCTTCAGGGTAGAAGTAACTGCCACCCCTGATGAAGACCACAACAAGTGCTCGAAAAGTCGCCAGCATCGAACACTTTGACGCAGGGTCACCCAGACAGTCGTGAGCATTCGCAATGGATCATATAGCCACTTAAGTTTAAATTGTTATAATTATGTGCCCTGAACGATTGCATCGTATATTCTTTATTCCATAAATACTTTTTTGGAGTCCGTGAAGAGTTTTTCTCGGACTAGCAGTCTGTCATTCAAGAATAATCAGGAATTTTGGAGGGGAAATTATTACTTAGTGTAGTAGAATAGGAACATTGTTGTCAAGTCTTAAAGTAGTGGAAAAGAAGAATTAAAAACCAAATAAATGTAGATAAGAATTGATGTCTAAATAAAATTTGAAAAAAGAAAAGAAAACGATAATGTCAGGAAGATAATAATTAAGACCCACATTGGCGATCAAGGACATTTTCTCACAAAAAATAAAACCTCCAAACAGCGTGAGAGCACACTGTACTGTGAAATTATGTTCAATAGAGTTCCAAAATGTGCCAAATATTGAAAATGACGTAAAGCTAAAACCAAGGACGTTATGTTATTGTACATATGCGATTCACCGGACATCGACATAGCGATCGATATATACCGCCTCGTAAGACAGATGAATCACAATTTATGGTGTAAGAAATATCGAATAACAAAAGAGAGACACTTTTTGAGATGCACCGCCCTGATTAGGGCATTTTGTATGTATAGTTAATTACTGATTTTAATTTAATGAGTGGAATAGACCAAGTAATTCCCATGGAACCGACGGTAACGCGCGGGAACATGAGCGCCGCGTCGCTAGCTCCGTCGCGTCGTTAGAAGCGCAGCCTCCCGCGGCGACAGCGGCGTTCGCGCGCGTGCGTGTCGGGGAGGGCGCGCCCGCGCGGCGTTCGCTCCGTGTTAACGAGGCCAGGCGCCGGGGTTAATTGGCGAGGTGTCGCTGCGGACGCCGGAGACGCATCCGGCAGAGCCGGCGACCACGCCTCCACCCCGCCCCCACCCCGCCTCGCACCGTCGCCCTCGAACACCTGCTCTCCCGTCGTAGCCGCCGCCATTGCCATAACCTCTCCCCTCCGTCGCCACTGACGCTATCCCCGCCACCCGTGCTTCCTCCCATCCGCCTCCGCCGACACCAGCCGCTCCTACTCCACTCCTCCCTGGGGCTCTCTCGTCACTATCGCATTTTTGCCCTTTTTATCTCTGCCACCCTCGCTTACTAACGCCTTCTCTCTCTATCTCTCTGTGTCTCTGTGTCTCTCTGTCTCTGTGTCTCTCTGTCTCTGTGTCTCTCTGTCTCTGTGTCTCTGTGTCTCTCTGTCTCTGTGTCTCTCTGTCTCTCTGTGTCTCTCTGTGTCTCTCTGTGTCTCTCTGTGTCTCTCTGTGTCTCTCTGTCGCTCTGTGTCTCTCTGTGTCTCTCTGTCGCTCTGTGTCTCTCTGTCGCTCTGTGTCTCTCTGTGTCTATCTGTCTATCTATCTCTCTGTATCACTCCCTCCCATCGTCCTCCCTCCCTGTTGCCTTTTCTCCGCCTCTCCCTTCCTCCTTGACGGTCTTCCGTGCCCTCACTCTCTGCCGCCTTGCCGCTATGTCCCCCTTCCGCCGGACTCCGCGCCGTCCGCTGCGATTGTCCCTCGCTGGAGCCCGCGGTGACGGTGATTCCTCCGCGCCGCCTCGAGCGCCGCGGGCGTCGCCCCCGCAGTCGCCTCGCCAGCCAAGCCAATTAGGCCCCGCGCCGCGCGCAGATCGCTTCTCGCGGGAGGGGTCGCCAGCGCCGGGACTGATACGCGCACGCGGCAATTGCGCTTCGGTGGAATAACGGCAGGGGACGCCTCGTATCGTTCCTCCCGCACTTGCTAGGATTCTGCTTATTCAAAAATGAAAATGTATACATGAAACGAAACGTATATATTAACTTTTTTATTGTTTTTCTATGTTTACAAAAAACCTGTGTACTGAATTAATTAACAAGTTCATTTTTGTGATAACGGAAACGAGAATTCGTAGTTCTTTCGTTCCATTTCTCTTTTCCTACTCATTAGTACACGGCGGTTCACTGCATTAATGTAGACAATTTTTTTTAACTGAGTCGTCTACCGTAACATGTGCCCTAGGTTCCGTACCACGGCCGCGCCCTTCCCTTTCCTTTTGCTCCGCGCCGGTTTGCTCTGCGGCCCGCCCACGCGCCTCCTCCGTGGCTCGAGCGTTAATCGGCCCTTTTAGCAGGGCGGCAGGGCGGGGGCAGGATCGCCCGAGTGTCACTGGGCCGTTTTTTGTGCGGGCACGCGCCGCCACGCGACACCGGCCGCGCCCCCTGCCGCCGCCGCCGCCGCCGCCCGCGACGGCGATGAGCCGCCTCGGGGAGGCCGTCGCGGCACTCGCGCCGCCGCCGCCGTCGCCGTCGCCTGTCGCCCCCGAAATCGATTAGCTCGGGTGTCCAACGTCTGTGACTGCGGCTCGCCTAATTGGAGCACGCGGGCCGTGACTGCTTCAATTGATGCAATTTATTTTGTTGCTTTGTCCCTTGATTCAAGTTCAACGGGGCTTTTCTACGACGATTAGAATGGAGTCGCTCGATGTTGTTCGTTTCGATAGAATATTCTAATTGAGAATTGATCCGTTCGTAAGTTTACTACTATGTTTCTATACAACAAACTGTTAAGAATATCTTAAAAAATAAAAATGCGCGAAAAAAATTACTTCTAAATAGAAGTAATTGTTGTTATTTTGAATTATTGCTCGTAGTCATTCGTATAATACAGACATTTTCATCACATTTCTTACACTTACATGAAAATAGGAAAAGGGAACTTTCATTTCTGAAATATTTGTCATATTTGGAAGGAAATTCGGAAAATAATTACAGCCACATTTCTTGCCAAATATTTACAGCCTTTTCTAAACAATTGAATACCCATTTGCAACGCGAGTACATTTTGTTGCGTTGACTTTACTCAAATTATATATGTCTAAAAGTTAACACATATTTACTTTACCTGGCACTTCTAAAAACCACGTGGAGTGAATAGCAGCGTGTTTCATTGACTGATTAGTAATTCGGGTGCGTCAAATTCTAAGGTCATCAGTCCCTTATATGGCTTTCAGGATTTTCCCCAACCAGGTATCTTCCGTCGGTACAGAGGTACACCGGAACAAGCTGTAAGCTCCCCTTTGAACTTCCGACAAGTTTCGTAGTGTAGTACATGTAAGTGTGTGTCTAGACTGGTGCAGCGTAGCTATGAAACTAGTGTAGAAAATTCTGACACCATCGGAAAACCCTAGGCCCTCGGAAAACCCTAGACCGGTCACAGGCACTGCCGTGACATGCGTTGATGCCCTGAACGACATACTCCTGAAGAAGCTCTGTGCATTTCATAACACAAGCAGCTAACATCCGCCGCAAAGAAGCGGCCGAGCTGCGAGGTGGGACGCGGTACAGGACGCGATGCGGGACGCGGTGCGGGACGCGTGGGGCCGGGGACAGCCCTGCTTTAATCGATTAACTCGTCGCCAGCCGGGGCGGCGCGGCGCTGGGCGCTGCGTCGGCGGCCGCGGCAGCGCCTTCATCTAACGCGCATCGGTTCCGCAGCCTTCGCGGCGGCTCTTCGTTTGCGTAACAACCGCTCGATTTCACAGCGGCCGCTCGCTCGCCCGCCGCCTCGCACGGCCGACGACGACGCAGTAAATAGATTGTTAAGCGCGCAAAAAGGGGCGCGGAACCAAACGCGCCATGGGGGACGGCCCGGGCCCGGCCGGCCTGCCAGGCAGAGGAGAGGAGAGAGCGCTCCCAGAAGACAGTGGAAGGAGGACGAAAAGAGAGCACTTCGGAAGGCGGTAGCGGGTGTGGAAAAGGCTGAAAAGTTGACGTAATCAACTGATGGGAACGAAATGAAACGAGAAGAAATAGATGGAAGAAGAAAAGGAAATGGAGTTACGCTGGATAAATAAAGGAGATGGGAAAGAGTGGGAGGGATTGACGAAGATAATTTATAAAATTTCTAAAGGCTATGCAGTTGATAGACATATTAGTACCTGATTCTAGAGGGATAGAAAATCTTAGACATATAGAGAAGAAGATACAAGTAATTGGGCCAAATATTGATGTACTCGTACTAACTAGAATTATGAATGTAATTATGATATGGAAGGAAAAAGTTGAGTCACAAAAAGGTAACAAGATTTATAATAGCACACCACCAGCTTGCTGGCATCAAGTACTCATGAAGGATAACCAACTCTTGAAATAAAGTGCAAAAATGTCAAAGTAATTCAGTTTTAGATACAGAGAGATAATATTCAAGGATATATATGGCGGGATGTAAATGTAACCGAGGATGAGCATACAAAAAACATACAACTAGTCAACAGACGGTGGGCTGAACGAGCAGAAGTAAAGTCGACGAGAGGACGAGCACTGAGAGAAGACACCCAGGAAAAAAGCCATCCCGCTTTCATGCATCAATGGCTCATTCCTGGAGAGAAGCGGAGTGTGGCGGGGCGTGCAAAAGCAAGACGTTGCGTCGATTTTCACTGCTCGTCGCCGACCCTGAGGGCGCTCAAGCTTGGACCGATTTCTCTACGGACGGCCACCGGAAAATTTCGTTTACAAACAACACGTTTTTCCTATCAAAAGAACATTTAACCTGTAGAAGGCAATGGTGTGAACGACTTTGTAAAGAGAATCTCTGTTTCTTGTAAAGACTGTTCGAGGAATTGCTTGCTCGGATCAAGTATGTAGCATAAAAATACAAAGAACAAAGTGATTTTAATACTTTGCACAGTGATGACGTTTTACTAGTTTTCAATGCGTCGGTGTAAATAGCATTTCTGTTCGCTAATTTGATAACAGCAATCAGTACATTGTCTTTCGACTGAGCAATACTATGTAACTGTTCTATCAATAGTTCATATTTTATATATCTATATATTGTGTCAAAACAGTACTAGTATAAATATCTGGGTGACGTATATTCGAAAATCAAGACCGACCATTTCAACGTTTTTTCTAAGTATTAAAAGACGATAGATGAAAGCTCAGTGATGAAAAGGTTTGAAATTCAAATAAAGCTTGTGTCGATGGGCATTGTTTCAAGGAATCTGAGATGAAAAGGCGTCTACAGAATGGTATCAATATATTTCACAAATCAGCTGTTTGCAGCCTACATTAAATAACTATTTGTTGTCTAAAGTTACTAGAAGGGTTTCAATTACGATTTTCCCGAATGCAGGTTTTTGAAAAAGAAGAGCACAAAGGACATCAAAGTATGAAACTTTTCTCTCACAGTACCAATGGTTGAATTATGTAGTGTTATCATTAAGAGAAAAATTGTCATAATCAAACCCACAGATATACAACGTGTCATGCAGAATATTTTGCAAATGACAATTTTTTACATCTGTTCTGAACAAAAAAGTATCGCCAAGAGTAATTCGGCTGTTAAAAAGAGTATTTTAAATTTTAACTGCAATCCTGTAGGTCAATGTCATACCTTGAAGTAAACAAGGATATTAATGAAATGAGGATGTGGGATTTTTTAGTGTTTCTATCCGCATACATTACGTAAAAATGAATGTTCTTTTGTTTTCTTATAAATCATGATATATTAATTTTTAATGAAAGGATAATTTAACAGGATGTAGTTAGCACTAAACTCATTAGGAGCCTTGTCAGGGTGAAAGATTATCAAACCTACAAATGTTTTTCTACGACATAAATCGAATATAGAGAAAGCTGTACCTCAGCGTTGAAATCAGCGAATATGTACACTTATTCAGCAGAGAGAGAGGGGGGGGATATTCAGCCATTCAAGTATTTTAATTCTTGAAGTACTGAATGCCTATTTCAAGGATATAGTAGAGTGAAATAGCGTTTATGTGCTAAATATCTTTTCTAATTTTCCCACCCATGAACATTAAATAAAATTAATGTACCCTGTATATTTAAAAAAAATATTTTCTTGTACTACGTCTACTTGGACATTGCTGCATTTTCCAGCGCACGACACTCACCAGGCGCCCGGCCTCGTTGTTGTGCAGGTTCATCTTCTCCCGCAGAGTGCGCCCTCGCTCTCCCGTGTCCACGAAGTCTCTCGAGAACTTGAATCCGTATTCGATGTTGTCGGAGCAGCCACCCCACTCCCAGTCGGGCTTCTTGCCGCCGCCCCCGCCGCCGCCACGGCCGCCAGCCACGCGACCCGCGTGCCGGTAGTCGCACGTGCACGACTGGATGGAGCCCTCGGCGCACGCGCGTGCGATGGCGTGCGTCACGCCCGCACTCGTGATGGCGTAGATGAACGCGGTCTCTCGGCATCCTGCAACACACAAAGCCAATAGTACCATTAACGCGTGTTTATTAGTTAGTATATGAACATCATATAATAATACATGTGTATAATAGACATGCTGTCTGTGTAATACATAACACGCATGCCCTATGTGTATATTACGCATGCTGCGTTAACTCTGCGACAACACCATAGACCTCTACAGTATCGTTCACCGGAAGGTCATGAGTTCGAGTCCCAACGGTGGCGGATTTTCGACGCTTTTTTCCTGGCTGGAAACAATCCAACAATTGTAGGTACCTACAATTCAACCAATGTTTTCATTAGAAGCTGCCTCCTCTTGGTAGTTTTCTGTGGGTTGTCCGGTCAATACCAGGTGAATGCCGGAGCAGTACGTTAACAAATGGATTATGGACCTCGCCGTATCTTTTCTTCCTCTGCCTTGTCCCCGTCCTCTCCCCCTTATACATGCACCACCTTTGCCTGGTTCAGTGGGGTTTCAGTACAAAATTATTTTCATATTTTAAAACATACGGGTTAAAAAGTGCGGCAAGATTGGGTTAGTCCACCTATAGTAGAAATAATATAGAAAGTAATTATTTTTGTTGTTTTTTATGAGCTCATGATGATAAAATGAAAGCAATAGTTTTTGTCTTATGAATGAAAAGATAAAAGAGTATTAAGAAAAGAAAAGCTCATGAACATAGGAAACTAGTTCGCGTAGTGTACTGCATCTAAATAGAACACTAAAACATCTGCGTCTGTAAACATTCGGCGAGCAGCGAACGTGTACGACATGGCAACGCGCTCCTTCAAGAGAAGTGAATGCATATGCTAATCAGAGCGATCAGTAGCAGATCCTTTTCACAAGTCTGAAGACAGTCCTTGACTAGTGATGAACTGCGCTCTCTCCCCTGCCACACAGAAAGTGTTGACAGTAGTTTGTCAATACGATTGAACACTCTTTACCATACGGCGGAGCAATGATGGAATTAAATACTAATTTCCACAACTCAGGGTGAAAAGATAGAGGGATCTTGACGTAATAGAATCGGATCACATTTGAAATCAATAGTTCCCTTTATGTTCGTGACATTAACAATTTACTGAATCTTTGAAACAGTAATTTGAAATTACCAAAATCAGAGTAAAAAAGCATTCCCTTTGTGACGAATCATCCACATAAATTAATATATTTATTAGTAATAATTACATCTATTTTATTCTCTCCCAACATTGCTGGACAGTTGAAGGTTGGGAGATGGGAGCGTCTCAAAATATGTCCCTTCTGTTCGTTTTGAATATCAATATTTTCACAATAAGATCGCTGGCAGTTTCGAACCAGTTAGTTACGAGATACCAAAACGCGTGGACCTCCGCGTGAAGGCAGGACACAGAACAAAACATCCATGCCCAGAAAGGGCCTAAGAAACACGACCCTTCAGGCCCAGACGCCGGGCATGAGTTCATGCGAAACCCACCTTGGCCACCCGGACCGACAGGATCAAATTACTCATGAAAATATTGATATTCAAAAGAAAAGGAAGGGAAATCTTTTGAGACGCTCCCATCGCCCAACCTCCAACGTCCCGCATTTCCTTTGTGCGTCGCCCGCAAGCGCAATCCTTTAGGATTGTACAACGTTTTCTCCGCGGGAGCACGTCTGGGGGCATTGAGCTGCATCCGGATAAGGGCGGGGCCCTCCGCATCCGATCGAACCCCCGGGCGATCGCTGTGGGAGCGCGACACGCCCTCCAACCTCCGCGGTTCTCAGAGCGCCCTTTCATCCCCGGGGTACGCCCCGAGCACCCACGCGCCCATGCAGCCGTCCATCACGGCGGCACACACGCCGCTCGCACGCACGCGCGCGCGCGCGTCTCCGCTCGGACACCGGAAGCGCCCGCGATCGGGTTACGCCAGTTCCAGCGCCCGCCGCACAGCTGCGCTCGCGGCGCCCGCCCCGGTCACGCACCACCTGCCTCGCCGTTCACGGCGGATGGCGGGCGAACCGGCGCCCCTCCTTTTTTATCTTTCTTTTTTTACGGTATTTTATGTTTTCTCTTGCGTTTTTTTTTCTTCTCCTTTGTGCGTGCGTACGCGGGTGCGTCAAAGAAGCTGCAATTAGGGAAATGGGATGGTCGTTGGTGGGGATCAAAGCCCGGACGATGGCGGGAGATGCGAGAGGAGAACGGCCACTCGCGGGGGTTCCCCTTTATGCGTTGTGGAGCGATGTGGCGGCGCTGACCTCCGCGGCCGGCAGGCTGCCTTTGCAGCGCCCACGTGGTGCGGGTGCGGGTGTGGGTGTGGGAGAGCGCGCGAGGGTGCGTGGTGGCTATTCATGATTAATGTGAATGAGCTACCTGTGGGGACGATCCGGGTTGCTTGGTGGGCTGCGGGCGCTGACCACACAGGGCTGCGGTTTCGGTCTGGCTAATGGAGTAGTAGGTGTTTTCATCACAAGTGTGTGTGTGTGTGTGTGTGACAGGAAAGCAAAGAGAAACCACTATGGCAACCGTCAAAGCGTCATTTACTCATCGACGAGTTTTGGTAAAAACGAGGGAACAGTAAATATCCAATGTGACAAATTACAGGACATAAAGTAAAGAACCTTTCTGTATATATCATTATACGTGCATACGAGTGGGTCCCCAGACTCAGCTAAAATTTAATGACCTTTATTTATATTTTTATTTATTTTCGCCAAAGGTTGCCAATTTGAAATCTGCACTTGAATTACAAACATTTGAAACTATAAAGATAAAGACATATTAGTAATTTCTGAAATAATTTTTATTGAGTAGAACAAGTATTTTTATTCTAGAATTTACTTCAAAAATTTAATATTTTCCAAAAGAAAAATAAGTGCAAAATAGTATTTCTATAGTTTTTTCATTTGTTCGATTGATGAATTCCCTAGAGTGTACGAGTCCAAAAATATGTTAATGCTCTTGATTTGTAACACTCGGTAACAAATAAACCCGTTTAATATGTAATGTACGATACCATTACATACTATTAATACCATTATTGGTAGGATCTACTTACATTTCAGTAAAGAAATGCAATCAACAAAATACGGATCAGACTGGAAGAAACGTAGGGTCAAAGTACGAGTAAATTTGACAAAGTTCAGAAACATTGTGTTCATTGATTACGTGTGACGAATGCTTCTATTTGAGCTCACGGAATCTCTCGACACTGCCGTTCATCATTCATTTCTGTCATTCATGGCAATACACACATGCATCGCCAAAACACGTGCATGACACCAACCGCGAAGCAAGCAATTTGGCACAAGGCGCGTCTTTGTGCAGAACACTGAAGAACAAATGTTTGCGGTGCGACTCGGAGGTACCTGAAACCGGTCTCCGCTAATAAGTAAGTCCTCGTGCACTCGTCCCCGCCCACGCAGCCCCGCGAGGCGACTGCGCTCCCGCACCGGATGCACAGGGCGCCGCCCTGCGCCCACCCCGCCGCACACCCGGATTCGGGCTGCTCGCGCGCTGGGAACGCGAACAGTGCGGGCGACGACGACCCGGAGCGACAGAGCAGACAGATTCATTTTCGTCTCTGGGAACAGAGGTTCACGTGTCGGGGGTTTCTTCGCAATACATATCTCATTTCCCTTGCTTCTCCATCGTTCTACGGGTTTAATTATAAAATGGCTCTCATCTATCCATCAATTTTTTTCAGTCAGGTTCAGGACATCCCATACTTTAAGCGGTTTTGAATAAATGCTTTATTGTTGACCTAACTTCAAGAATCAGTTTCACTAACGAATTACAAGATAAAAATTGAATTATTTTTCAATCTATTTTCTTTTAAGATGTATTTCAAAATGTTGAGGGAATTAGATAAAACTAACCGTTCTAAAATAAAACCTTGGGGTACACCTCAGATTTTTCTTCCTTGGAAGCGTCGTGGTTTCTTTTTTCATGGGCGTTTGTGAGTTCAAGTATTACGCTCAATGAGGCCCCATGAATGATCATATCAGTAGATAATAGCGATAATTGATGATGCAGCATTGGCGGAATGAGAGACAAGAGGGAACGATGCCCCTAAAAATCTTACTAAAACTCGCGTTGTCAACCACAATCTCTACACGGATTGCTCGGGAATCAAATCCGAGTCTCAGCGGTGGGAGGCGTAGCGCCAGTCACTGGCCACGGATCCCAAGGCGACGCAGCGCGTCCTTAGGAACCCCCTGGCGCGCGGGGGCGGCGGGGCGCGCCGCGTGGGCCGGCTGCTGACGGCGCCTGAGACGGAGTGCAGCGGCGTTTATTTGCGGTGGGCTGTGGGGCGGGCGGGGGCGGGCGTTGATATCCCCGGCGTGGCCGGGCTGCGATCTGGCGGCGGGCGGCGTCCGGCGGGGCTGGGATGGACGACGCCGACGACGGCGCCCCAGAGTGCGGTTTATTCCGGCGGGCGCGAAATAGTCGGCTTAAATGCTGCGTTCGTTGCTAGTATTTGAAGGGGACCGCGGGGCCTTGCCGCGGCTCGGCTCAGGTACGGTGCCGCGCCGGCCGCGCGCCGCAGTTTCGCAACGGCACCTGGTCCGCGCCGGGAGCGATTCCGCAGCTCTTGCTTCCGTCGGCCTGAGCTGTTTTAGGATGCTTCGCGCGACATTATATTCCGAGTAGTTGTGGTTTCCTTTCTACCCTTTTCTTCTTCTTGTTCTTCGTCTACTTCTTCTTCTTCTTCTTCTTCAAAATATCAATTTCATATACCTTTTTAATCATAGTTTTTCCGTCCGTTTCATTTTTCTATGAAACACCATTATTATTATTTTTATTAAACATTATTTGCCTCTGCGTTTACAATAGATATGGCTAATTATCTTCCGATATCGAATAATCACGTTTATAGGATAGTTATGTATATAACGATATGATCAGTGACGGGCATTTTCTAATGAGTACGACAAGATACTTTCGTGCGCGCACCCAGCGAAGCATACACATACATAATTTTGGGATTATTCTCAGTTTGTGAAACGACAGCCTCAAAGATTCAAGTTGCCTCGGTGCTTTGTTTACTTACAGCATTCCTTTTTTTGGACTTTTTTTACAATCAATAAACAGTGAAGACAAGTACTCGTTTCCATGTTTTGGTAGAGAATATGCATTTGGCGTAATAAAGAGTGTAGTCCTTTTCACGTAATAGGGATTGTGTGAATTCGCCTGTTGGTACAAGTTGATCTACTTCAATAATTGTTTTCCAATTTTTTACATCTACATAAATAATTAATGATGCCATTTCATTTTTCCCACTACTTACTTCATTTCTTTTTCTTATTTCAGTGATTTTATTCTAATATTAGTGCATTGCTTCATTTCTCGAAACAACAAATTCCAATATTCCTGATAAATCTAATTTATATTATTTTTATAAGGGTACTTAATCTTTTCTGTTTTATTATTTTGTTTCAATTCGTTTCTGTTTTGTTGGTAATCTTCTCTTATTTTCATTTGTTTGTTTCTCTGATCACTCCTAATGTCCGTGGACTTAGGGCATATTTGGTGACGTTGTGAACACAGATTTTTATACAAGATAAAGGGTGTTCAGAATTATAAAAGAAAACAAATGAAGAAAATAACAAAGCAATAAAATATAAAATGATACACAGTAGTTAAAAATTTAGTCTATGTCATTTTCTCATAACTGTATCCTTATCATTACATATTAATTGTTTAAATATTTGTTTATTCTCTTTTTTCCTTGCAGTTTGTTTCATTAATGTTGGCGGCAATGAAGGGGAATATACAGCCCGGTAGTGACTCTTGAAAGACGTTTATTTTTAATTTCTCTCACATTCTGTGTATTTACGTCCAACGTTTGTTGATTTTGCTTCTTAACAAATATCGTTCAGTCTTCTTTCATATTAACAAAATTGAGATGACTTTTTTATTAATTGAGCCATTGTTATTTTTTTTAATTATTTACTTCTTTATTTCTTATCAAAAACAAAATATGTCCCAACGAATCTGAAATACAAACTCTAGTGATTAAAACTTGTGGAGATTGCTCTTACATTTCATTCGTCACACCCATTTTTTAAATAATGTTAAATAAATAAATTAAAAAGTTAAATCAAAAGTATTTATATCACACAAATACTCATTTTATTTTATATTTTTATTAGTCTTATTCGTTTTTTTGTGTAATGTTCGCGCATCTATCGTGTTTACGTTCCTTAAACCGTCCGTCTCCAAGAACATATGTTAAACATCAGTAATAACTGTACCGGTTGATCCTGGGCACAGCTTCTTCTACAGTGTACGCGCATATGAGTCAAGAAACAATTTGTCTCTGTCGAGAGGTATTGATTCTTCCAGACGATAACCCAACGCGTCCTTATATGCGCGATAACTCGTTCCATCGCCTCGTCCAGCAACCCGCCGTCCGTCCGTCACTTGTTATTCCACAGCGCAGCTAACGGAAGTTCGTCGCTTGTTTGATCATCTTGTTTCCCAACTCGGGCTTACATCTCGATGGCTTTTTACGTGTTATGGCTGCGTGACACGTGAAGAGTCGGGTGAGGGCCACTTGGAGGTTTATTTAGTAGCAGCCGGTTGGACGGCTGGTTCGCATCGCGGTCTGGCGCTTCGAGGAATCGCCACGCTGCTCGGCGGCCGACAGCGACAGCGCGGCTAACAATCGCGCGCGAACAAAAGACGCGAGCCGCGCCACAAACACAGCCGTCGCGCGGACACATCGCACTCTGCTAACCTAAATTTCCTTGTCAAAAGTTGACGAAGACTGACTTTCCCAGTTGGGTTTTCGTGGCTGGGATTGTGTACGCTCGTAGCTCCTTTGCGTAAATGTGCTCGAGTAAGTCTGCTCGTGGAAGACTAAAAAGTAATAACAGCTACTGCAAACAATGCGTTTTTGTTGCCAGAGATACATTGTTCGTTTAGTGTTCCTTTCTATTTAAATCACGATAAAAATGTTTCAATTTCTAGTATTATTCTACTAATGGTGAGTCACACTACATTTAATTGCCAATGGTTGACGAAGACTGCTTACAAGTGTCAGACATTATTTTAGGAAAGAACTCATGTACATTTCTTAATGAATGTAAATTATTTACAGTCTAAATTTATGAAATACATGAAGATTGTTGTAGTAACTCTGTAGGAGGATTTCAGAAAGCAAAAGTGCGAAAACAAAATTGACGAGGAGAATCGAAGAAAATAAATAAGAATGCAATGTGCGATTAGAGCCTAGATTGAAGTATCAAGAAAGGGGAAAATATTAGATAATGAAGCGTAAACCACAGCATATGGCAAACGCGTGATGAAAAAATTCAGTGTACCTGTAGACATCTTGGAAGCAGAAAACTCAATAAGGCAAACGGCTGGAAGCAAACACGGTCTGGAACAAATTGCGTGCATGTCAAGAAGACGCAAGCGTGCAGGCGGGCGGCTGCGACAAGAGTGCCCGCGTAACAGGAGAAGAACGCACTGAGTTACAGCGCATGCGTGAGCACAGATGCACGGACGTGCAGCGAGGGTGGCGTGCTGGACGCACTGTGGTCCAGAAAGACAAAAAGGTCGAAAATATATTCCTTCAATAAAATTAAACTACAGGCGTGAAATCGCAAACGATTCCTACAGTCGATTTCCTACAATAGATATTGAGCGACTTGTTAAAGACATTAATAAACCATTTTTTGCGATAGCAAGTCAGCCCTACTCCAAGCCCTGAAGATGGGAATGGGAAGAAATTGAGGGAGAAATACTTGAGCCTGGTCTGAGCTCATTGTTAAAGTATATCACATTTAAACATCTCTCATACTAATTTCCAATGATCACAGAGACAATTTTGCTGTTGCAAGCCACTAGAATTGTATTATTAGTCCATTACGAGTACTAAATTGGGAAATTCGTGTCAGTGATAGTATTACAACAGATCATTATTACACATTTCAAATAAGATATTCAAGTCTCATTTTACTGAGAAATAACGTTGAATTTCTTATGTTTTAGAGATCGTGGGTAAATAAGGAATCGAATGAGGCCTTGAAAGTGTTATTGTTTCTTCTTATTAATTCCAGACTCTTTGCCGAAGCAGTAACACAAATACGCAAATACTACTTCATTCCTCATTATTATAATGTATAAGTATAATGTATTTTTCAAAAGTTAATTTGAATATAGTAAAGCGAGAAATTACGTAAGTTATTTGCAATACAATACGATATGTGTGTTCACATTTTCATAATTCAATAAACGTTGTAATATTGCTTCTAGTAAAAGGAATAATTAAAAAATATTTTTCAATTAAAATAACATGTTTCGGAAAATATAATGCAACTATTAGTCACGGCGGACAAGTGTGTTTTTATAACTATAACATTATCAACACTGAGAACTGGAAGCAAAAACTCATTGAATTTATCAAGGTAGAGCTTCTAAAATATTCCATGTCTTGAGAATAATCGAACCAATAATAGCGAAATAACATGGAATGATGCGAAACAAGAATCGGAACCATTGTTCTTTTCATGTATGTTGGAATCTTAAATTTTTAAAATCTTTTTTTAATTTTTTATCTTCTTTTCACGGCATTGAAAATAATCGTTTTGAAAAAGAAAATTTCCTCTCACTTTGCATATTTTATACCAGTCTTTTAAAAAAATAATTTTCGCCCGCCTTTCGCTTGTTTCAAAGCAGCGTGCGTGGGCGCGCGGAATTGAGTGAACAGTTGCGTGACGGCGACGCGAGCGCCCAGCGGCCTGGCGGCACAGACCGGCGACGCGCAGAGCGACTGAAGCAGAAAGCGGCTTCGAGCAGGCAGCGACGTCGTGTCATTGCCCATGTTCTACATCAGGCGTGCTCAACCTTCAGGAATTCACGGGGCGGTTTGGAAATTTGGAACGCGACGTGGGCCATACGATACGCGAGCGAGACAAAAGGTAGTTTCGTTTGACCGTTTAGAAACTTGACATTGTCGATATTACTGTCGATTTTTGTGTTTCTGGGTATGTAAACCGCTATGATAAGTATTCCCATAAGTCTAGTGTATGTTATGGTCAGAGGTGTCGGCGTTCCTCCCCCGTTGCAACGTAAGATCCTGTGCCTACCTACACGTCAGATAACAGGGTTGATATGATAAAGATGATCCTCCAGTCGACGATGATGACAATAATGATGACGATGATAAACCAATTGAAAGCTATTCATTATTTAAATAAATATAAAATGTTTGTGAAGATGTTATATTGTTCTTACCCTAACACCCCACCAGTATATCAATACAGTGCGAGTGTTTGACGTATCTGAAGATATCCCGTGTGAAGTGTGTGCCTATGGAGACTTTTTTCAAAAATCATGAGTAGTCGTATTTATTATGCGATGTAGTATGTGTGGAACCCTGACGTGGAAAGGCATATGCATGTACACAAAGCTGCTTTATGACCTTTGGAGTCAAAAGACTGGGGATTCCCCGTGATGTGTTACGGCGAATGAAGCGTCTCTGTCTTACATTGACGACATCTCGAAGGATGGAGGGAGAATTTGAGCTATTGCTCATGAAAGTAAATATTATTTTGCTTCCCTCCTCCACCTCTTACCTTTCCCTTGAAGCATCCCTCAAGTGGACTGATATTGTTAAACACCATTTTAACATGCAAACATTGGACAGAATGATTCAGTTGTTGTATTTATTTCCAACAAATTCGTTCCCCTTTTCCTCGGTAAAGGCATGGTTATCCACAGAAAGCCTGTTTCACACTTGTTTACTGTAGACACAGCTTGTGTCCCATCAAAACTCTATGTACTTCGCTGCTTCTGTCACATACTGGTTGCTACAGTGAGTGATAGTAATGACGCTGATTCTTGATGCACTCGTAGGTGAACGTGGCTTAACTCAATTCATTTTCGTGCTTAACTCATGTAATTTTGTTTTGTTACATTGTAATGATATCATTTTGTTATTTCTTTGGCGATTAATCAAATCATATTAGAATGTGATCAAGATCATATAATCTCTTCATTTCCTTTAATGTTAATCTCAACTCGCCATCACTAAGCAGGAAAGGGAAACAATATTTCTGGAAGAGGGCGAAGAAGAATTTGAATATGCGAGTGCGTAATTTTCAAAACTTAGATTGCTTCATTAGTTATTCATAACTTCACAAATAGTAAAACATAGTAGATGATGACGAAATTTTACCTACAATGTTTCTTAGTAGAAGTCTTAATGACTTGCATGTGCAATTTATTACCTTTAATTAAATCCAGTGTACATATTAATCACTTGCTCTGCAAGTAAGTCGTTGTGCAGTCGCCAACGCAATACCAAGTTTCAGCGACTACAATTTATGCTATAGATAGTTAGCAGATATTTCTAACTTGCACTTCTTTTTATAATCATCAAAGCAGCTGGTGACTTTTTTTTTGGTTCATTTTATCCTATCATCGAGAAGCAAATCTAAAGAGCGGTGAAGTTGTAATTCTCGAGGCCGCATTTGTGGCCGTATTCGCCGTACATCTCGGCTTTCGTTTCTGCTCGATTTACCGACCGCCGAGGGCAAATATACGAGCGCGAACATCCGCACAAACGTGCCGTTCACACGCCTTGGCAAATGCACTCGCGTAACGAATGGGCGACGCGGCCCCGTGCCGGCGCAGGGCGGCCCCGCGAGCGGCGACGCCAGGCCTGCCAACGCGCGCCGCCCAAAAGCTCCTCAGCGGGGGAGGTTGGAGCGCTCTTTCAAAGGTACCAAATTCATCTTTCCACAGACGATACTAGTTTAATGAAACTTTCACCTGTTATACATACGATTCTAAAGGTTTAAATTAAAACAGTGATTTAAGATTTTTGTTTAATTGACATATACCATCCAAAAATAAGTACACTGGATAGTATTCTAGTTTATTTACAGCTTTATTTCAACAAAAGGTTTTATACATATAATTTTAAAACGAATTAATATTTATATACACGCCTCTAAATTAAATGCCCTCAAGTTCAGATACTACTGTTTTATGTAAAGTTTCCTAAAGTTTGTTACTGTTTTTTTAGTTAAATGTTTTCGCCTTGGATGTTAGAATGTAGTAGGAAAAGAAATTTCATTTTTGTTTTTCTACAGGAATCGTTCGCTAAAAGTACGTGGATCAGTATATTACTATTGCAAAGCATTTTGCCATGAAAAAGAAAAAATACTGTTGCTAACTTGATTATCTATATTCCATAGATGCAGGACTGAGCACATTGTAGGCACATTGGGTGGAAACTTTAACCAAACTCAGTACGCTGTAAAACATATGACGGGTTAGTTGGGGTTACATGAACAAAGACCGCGTGCATTTGCACTTGCGATGAGAGATTTGCAAGATCTTCATTCAGTGTGGAAATCTTCCTGGCAATTGGGCAACGCAAGGTCGTTCTACCGTACTAAAAGCAATGCCTAAAGCTGATGGATTCAATACAACAAAAGAGATGCCATGAAACCACCTGGCTTCATTCACTCGCCAAGGGAGCAGTCTCTTATCTTAAGAATTATGCTTAAAGAATCTTTTTCTACAGGGCGATCTCCAGCTTCTAAACTTTTTCAGGCGTATCTAAGATGGGTGATGATGTTTATTTGTTATGAATGATGATGCAATGGTGTAATGAGACGCAGATAATCTAGGAGAACCTGCAGCGAATTCGTTTTGTCCACCAAGAATCGACCATTCGGGCTTTGTATCTCAGTTCCGAGACATGAAAGGAGAGCAATCCGGCCACTACACGATTCGCACATATCCTTAACAAATGTTAGAAGAAAATGAGGCAGAATCTCCCCCATCCACAAACAAAAATTAATACATTAGTGACACGAATGGCTTTCAAATTGACAGACTCGCCTGGATTAAAGTGTCCCGAGAAGCGAAATATTAAGTTGTTGACTCCAACACGAGTATACCTGACCCTACTTGCTTTCTCAACTCTAGTGTCATGAACTCTTTATAGAGAGAAGTGGAACAAAGAACGAGGGAAAAGAGATGACATTAAATATCAGAATCCTTCTCTCCTTTCAGTAGTCACATCAATACATCAAGCCTGGAGACAGTTGAAAAGACGCCATCAAACGACCAAGCTGCTCCTGCTTGGGGCCACTGAAGAGGCGTGGTAATAGCGTACTGGGACGCACCTCGTCGCTAAAGCTTTATCTCACTAGCCTGCTCAACACGCGTGTCCAAACGTCAAATCCCATCACAACAATTGTGAGCAAAGATTGCTAGAAGCAAGCTCAAACATCGAGATCTTCTCTCAATCCGCCCTTCTCTTACCTCTTCCAAACGCAAGCCAATGTATCAAGCGAGGACGCCCAGCCGAACAAAAGGAGGTGCCATCCAGCGGCCAGCCTCCTCGTGCCGAGAGGCGAGGTAATGGCGCGCTGAGATGCAACCTGACGGCACCTACGCGGGCCCCGCCGGTCTCGCGCGGGGTTGGCACCGCCGGCGCGGGAGGGCGCGGCGAGGCGTCGCGGGGAGGCGGGGGCGGGCGGCGGCGGCGGCGGCGGCGGCGGCGGAGCGCGGGTCACCGGGGCGCGCCGGCTCACGTGGCGCGGCGAAGGCGCGTGTGGGGTCCGGCGAAGCGGCCGCCGCCGCCGCCGCCTCCGCCGTGCTTGAGTTATGGCGGCGGCCGGCCTTTTAAATACCGGGTAATTACGTCATCCCGGGATGAAGTCCGGCCCGCCGGGGCGCCGCCGCGTTCCCAGGCGAGCCGCCTCCACCTCCGCCTCCGCCGCCACCCGCCCCGCCTCCGCCTCCGCTGCCTCTGCCTCCTCTTTCCACTCCGTTCCGTCGGTCGCTGTCGCCTCCGCTGGATCCCACTTTTTTGAATCGTTGTGCCTCTTGTTCTGAGCCGTCATCGCTAATGTCACCGCGTGTGCTGCTGACTACTTTGCTTACACATGAGGTGGCTTTTTTTGTTGCAGTGGAGGGCTTTGTGTTGCTTCGCGCGGTTGCCTTCGTTAATACATTCTTTATTCGTTTCGTTCTGCTTCGGCATCTCTTCGATCTGTAATGTCTCCGTTTTCTGACTTCCCCCATTGTCTGCTATTGTATTCCCCCCTTTCCCTTTTTCCATCTCAAAACATTTTCTTTCTTTGAATCGTGAATTTCTTCTCTCCGAATGAATTCCTTCTTTCGTGTTGTCACCTTAGTGAAGATCAGCAGGTGACAGTTCGGGTTGATTTTCGTTGTCCAGTTCTTTACCTTCATTTTCACCGAGTGCACATTGAGTCCCTTTGCTGTCTTCATGATCTCGTCAGCGTCCTTATCCCGCTTCGCAATCTCCGCCGGCGTCACCGCCGCCACCGCACCACCGGCGTCCTTCGCGTGGCCCGACCCGGCGCGGCGGTGTACGCCCGCCCCGCGGGCGGCGCGCGGCCAGGCGGGGCGGGTGGGGCGAGGCGGGCCAGGCCGGCGGCGTGCGGGAGGTGAGATAACCGCCCGCCCCTCGCGTGGCGAACGCCCACTGCCGCGCGCCTCGCCCCGCCCGGCGCGCCGCGCTCGCCGCTCGTCCCCTCTGCCAGGGCGGGAGACGCCCGGCGCATGCCGCACTGAAATGGAAGCATGAGAGCCTCCGGCACTTCCGCAGTGAGCGTGGTATTGGGTTTATTTCAATTAACAATTACCTCTACGAAATGAAACTTTTTTTGTATGATCGCGTTTCGCTTACCTACGGTTTTACGGGGCCTGAATAAACTCGTTCACTTGGCGTGAGCATACATTATAGAAATAGAACACGTTAAATTACACGGTCTTTTGAAGAAATTGATAACTGCCACTGAATGAAACCAACCATTTTCGAAATATTTTTTTCTTTATATTTTTTTGTGTATTTCCTTTAGTTATTCCTTTCTTGCCAAGATATTGAAATATCCAGTTAAGTTTTACAAAGTTGTCTCTAGGGTCTCATGAGCCCCATAAAGGGTAGACAACATAGGTATAGATCACTTTCAGATAAACAAGTCTGGCAAAAGATTAAGTTAAAGGAATCTTGTTCCCAGAATTAAATATGTTTTGGGATGTAAGTGCCCTGACATGATGTACAAAAATAAAAACGAAAACACTAATGTATTTAAAATAGGCAAAAGAAAAGATGAAGTGGGTAAATCTAATCAATTCGCGTCTCCAAAATGGGTCTATCTCACGATGGTTCAACTTCATGGCCAATTTGAGTTCAAAGCTACTCTAGCTATAGCTCCCTCGGATGCAGGTATTGAAATTCTTATTCGATGCCTAAGAATATCAACAGGCTTTTGAAGAAAATCTGTTTTTCAAAGTCTGCAATTGTACTGTCCGCATTACAAGTAGAATCACTAACGATCATTTATTTCCAACATTCAAGAATTCCAGTCTAGTCAATATGTTTGCAGCTTTCCCCTCTTCTGTGGACGCAAATCATGGACGCTGTCACGCAAATCGGCTGCAAAACACGTTTGTGATATTTTCGAAGTTTCTTTTGTTTCGTCGTCTTAGTTCTTTTGAGTGAATACATTTTTTATTCACTGCCTTATCGTTGACTTACTTTGTTTTATTTTTTATTGTAAATTTATGGTTTCAAAATAGTAATGTTTACATTATTAAAGGTGTAGAATTCATCATATGACATCCGACAAGCGATGGGCGACACATTTATGTTCAATTTTTTCATAAAAGGTATTTAACTCACTATTTTAAGCTCATCTTAAATGCTCTAATCACATGTCTATGGAAGCACTCATTTGAAATTAAAGAATCAATGTACCTAATACAATACGTCATAACGTTAAATGAAGATGGAGAAGCAAAGAGTTTGTGGTGATGCGTATATTATTTTCAAAACACACACATCCCACACTCCCACATCTTAATCATCTCACTTCATTCTCGTTGCGAAAGAGGAATTCATCCTCTTGGCATAAACCTCATAGCGGCTGGCCGTCGAGTAGGTTGTTTATAATGAACAGCCGCAGCCTCTCATATAAATAACATTGCCTCACTCGCTGCAACACCATTGTCTTTCGTTCCACTTGACTACGTGTGACTTATACCTAAACACGACATATTTTCATAATCAACAAAGTTAGGTGTAGTAACGACTGACAAAATGGGTAAGCGGTAGCTTGGCAAAACAGCCCGACCGGTGACGCAAGCCTGAAAGGCGGCGTATGCTCCGGGAGATTGTAAACGTCAGCTAAGTGAACTATGTCGCATACGGTTGAGAGTTAGGATCCAGTATCGTGATGGCGGACACATACTTTCCTGAACACGACCAAGTGCTGGGCAGTTACCCTCGCAACCAAAACAAACATGGCGAAGGGAGATGAGCTTCCAGAGGAGAGAGGCCGTGGGAAACGGGAGAGCAGACAAAACAAGAAGGCGAAGCGCCCGCCGGCGACGCGGCAGCAGCCCGGCTGGAATGTACTCTCGGCCGTAGGTATGATTGGAATAACCGTATATCACGAAAGACGTCCGCTGGAATCGTTGGGATCACAAAGGATAACTCCCGAAAGGGACGGGACGGGAGGCCATCCCGCAGACGCGTAGATACGCGATCTGCCCGGCATAGAGAAGCGGCCTCCGCGGGTCAGTGCGCGGCGGGGCGGAGCCGGAGGCGGAGGAGGAAGATGGAGGAGGGCCTTCGCCGGAGCATCGAACGCGAGCAGACGTGGGCAAATGGAGCGCGCGCTGGCCACCTACCGGGAGGGCGTCCATTCCGGAAGCGCGTGTTCGCCCGCCAACCACGCCATTCGTTCAAGACATCTTGATTGAAACAATTAGCCACGATATGGAAATTGCTAGTGTGTATTCATTATCACATTGGGAAGGTTGTTCAGTTATCACACGATATTAAAAAAATTAACTACAATTTTTTTTCAAATCTCTTAAATAAAAAATAATAATCTATCATACGCAAATTCATATCCTCCATTTTTACTGTTAAAGAAAGTACAAAATTCAGACTGATCTTTGTAATTCTGATATATTCGATAAGTATTTGATCTCACAGTTTATTATGCCTACACTGAATTATGAAACTATGTACAAAAAAAACTATGTACTGAAGTGTAATGCTCTGTACTAAGTTGGTATCTTGTGTTTACATGTTGTGTCACTCTAGCTCTCCTTAAAACGCCTTTCTATTATGACCACGCCATTACGAGTTAATCCTTCGGTTCAAGCCCGAGAAGAAGGATCACCCACGGCGTTGGGCAACCGCGAAGTAATACTGGGGTCGCGTAGCTGTGACTGAGGTTAACGAGAAAGTAAAGAGTAGGAAGAAAAATTAGGTAGATGTAAGCACAACCATCTGGAACATTAGACAAATGATAGACATAACAGCTCTGCGAGCTCTGTGTCAATTATGAAGAATGCACGGCACAGTGCTGGGGATTCAAATTACTTCAACCTCAGTCGTAATTACTACATTTGCTTCATGTGAGTCTCTTGAATTAGTAGGTCTTCATAACTTAACTTACTCATTTAGACATTATTCGGTCTACATAAAAATGATAATTTACAACAGAAAATGTTTGCTTGGTCATCATAGATCAAGTATCAGGTAACAAATATTGGGTATAATATATTTTAACACTTAACATTTCTTGCAAACGAATGAATAGCAAATTCCGATTCCGCTGAGGAAAATAATAAAATTGGATGATCAAAAAGTTCGATTTATCCAGATGATACGCAGGTACTTGGAAGAAGAAATATGAATAATACTAAAGACATGAAGAAATTCGAGATTTCCTGAGGCTCATTGCAATGTATCGTAGTGTACAAAAATGTAATAACGCGAGTGCAGACGTGCTGAAAGGCCGGCTGGCCTCCTTTGTCGCGGGCGGGCGGGCGGAGGCGCGCGCGTTCCCCGGCCGCCCCATATATATCGCTTTCGTTCCGTTTCCGCCCACCATTCCTCCGGGGCGGGCGTCGGCGGCGCGATTGCGTAGGCGGTGGGCGCGAGGCGACGCGCTGTGGCGAATCGGCGCGCCGCGGCGCCGCGACGCCTCGGCGCCCCACAAACCGCCCCGCCCACACCCATCCGTCTTGGCCCCGCCGGGTCACCACCTGCCCGGGCGGCGCACTGACGCGGGGGCGGAGGGGCGTCCCCGGGGAGCCGTTGGCCCGCTTGCCACCGGGGCGAAGGCCCCCGCTGCTCCGCCGTCACTGTCGCCGCGCGGAAGTCATTTGGGGCGCAGTGATACCTCGCCGTTGATAATTTGCCGCCCGCGGTGGTCTACACCCACTGGCCGAGCGCTCGCAGCTCCTTCCCCGCTCCTTCCCCGTTTGAACATCCCAAGCGTGGTGTCTATAGTTCAGCAACAATGTCGCCAACCTCTGAACATAGATTTTTACAGGTAGAACACATATTTATCAGTATTATGTGACGGTGCTGTAGCTCATGTCATTGATAACTCCATTCGTAGAAATGAATTAATACTACAGGCATGAGGAATTAAAACTGAATATAAAAAGCTAAATAACATGGATTTCACTTCTCAAAAATGGAAGAGATGCTATTAATAAAAGTTAATAATAAATACCAGTTTTACAAAAATATTCTTTTCTGTTTTTTATGATTTTTTTAAAAATTATTTTTCTTCTCTATCAATATACGTTTTAGAGAAAAAAGTCTGTTATGGATCGAAATGTAGTTGAACCAAATATTTTCGCATATTTAAGGATTTCTTAAATTAACAGTGCTGAGCAAGAGATGCGTTTCGCCGAGACCAAGCATCGTGTATTTTGAAAGAATTCCTTGAACGGAAAGAAAGAAACTTGTCACTGAATGGGGAGGTAATTATGAATTGAAGCGAACTTGACAGACCGAGACGAAGAGAAACGAATTGCGAGAAAATGAGGTAAAGCGAAATTGCCTAAAATACCTGAATAGTACAGAAAGCAGGTGGTAATAGAAAGTAGGATGATGACTACAAATAACAAAAACGGGCCATTGAGAAGGGCCTGTCAGGGGCCGGGAGCCCGTCCTTAGTAGCCTCGTCACTGGGAAAACGGAGTCACTTCACGGTTTGATCCCCGCCTTGTGGCCGACGCCCGGACGCCAAAGGCGCCCTGATGGCAGCTCCGGGGGGCTGTGAAAGGCACCGCGAGCTGAAAGGAAGCTCCGGCGGGGGCCGTTGTCAGGCCGGGCATCGGAAGCGGACGCGGTGACACGTCTCCGAGGTCTCGACCTCGTCGTCGACGGTCGCCACCGCGTGCGGGCCCCGCCGCGGGGGAGCACGGCACCCCCTCAGGGGGGCGCGTCCCCCCTCGGGTGCGCGACAGGTGTGCGGACGGTCCTCGAAGCTGTCGGCGACGCGAGGCTTTTGAAGGACGCTGTTAGAGGATCGAGGGCGGGCCGGGGGCGGGAGCTATCTTCTGGCGAGTGACGGCGCCTCCTAAAGTGAGTGTTCTTGTGATTTAAGTGAGCAAGGCAATCTTTTTTGGAGGGACACCTGACGTGGGGAATTTGATACTGAGAGACAGGGAACGTCAAGTGTTTTCCGCACTCGATTTCACATTTAGGCTGATAGTAATAGTCAGTTTAGCAACTAATAAATGATAATTTTCAAGAAATGCTCTATTTGTTTTAAAGATTACTGAAATAGCTTAATGAATCTGAAACTGAGCAATAACATTTGATTAACTTGATTGTATAGACTACCATTTGAAGTTCCTCTTTCATCCCTTCAATTTCTGGACCATTTAGTTATCTTTGCTTATAATTTAAATACTGAGTTCACTCACAGGCCTATGACATGAATTTTGGAATTCAGTTTCTTCAATGGTTCGAGTCTCCAAAAGTATTTTTTTGTAATTAAGACGTTTAAAGTAAATATCAAATTTCATGTTTAAAGCATATATACAATTTCTAAATGACTTGAGTCCTCTTTCTTAAAATTTGCAATTATTCTAGTAATCTATTTAGTATTTGATGTTTGGCTAAAATGAGTTTGGTAGTATTTCATACTAATATTACTTTATGGAGTTTTATAAAAAATAATCCCTTCTTGTGTTGAACAAAAATCATTGGAAGTAAAAGGGGCAAAGTATTTATTTTTAATACGAATTTAAATAGAAATTATTGTTTGCAACGGCTTGTTAGTTAAGATATTTTTCAGGTTACCCATCACCTGGGTAGAGGAAAAAAATCGACCTACAACTCTCTCTAAAAACACATAACATTAACAACATATGCACATCCCGGACATTATACATCACATTAACATCCATTTCTCCCAGCAAACATCTCCAAAAAACTTTCAGTTTCACGTCCCTTCCCAAGCGTTTCTAGACGTTCATGTAGACAAATAACGTTCCCACATTGCCCGTGAGTTTACGACTGGAAGCAGACCGTCCGTTGGCAGTGGAGCTCATTTGCAAGGAGCACACACGGCGCTCGGCCCTTATGCCGGGCACGCGCGCGCAGGCGCGAAACGTAAGGATATGGATGGGGTACGTGCGGCCGCCAGTAGAAGCGGGTGGAGTGGGTAGGCGTAGAAACGCGTGCAGGGATGCATGGCGGGGATAGGTGGGGTGTGGGTCAGAGCGGAGAATCGAGGTGCGGGGAAGAAGGAGGGAGGTTGGGGGAGGTGCGGGACACGGAGCGATGAGGATTATGTGACGTGAGAGGAGCGAAGGGGTGTGGAGAAGCTGAGAGAGCGGGGCGAGCGCGGGCGGAGCGGCCTGTGTGTGCTGAGCACGCGCGGGCCGCTAAACCGTTGGCCGCTCTGTAATAACTACGCCCCGGCAAAACTGCGAGCGCGCGCGGCCACGCTGAGTGCGCGCCTATTGTCGCCACTGAGTGCACTTCGAAAAGGTCGAAAGCACAACATATTGGGCGAGGAGGCGCAAGAAATTCTTACCAAATATGTGACGAGCGGGGAAATAAAGTTTGTCGTTCGGAATCCTTTCGTCAAATACTAGAACTGACACAGAGACCGGAGCATACCGCCCTTTCGAAGGTTAACGGCAAGTGTTTTGACTTTGCTCAAGTGAGAAAGGAAGCATAGTTCTATACGAATTTGCGATTGTCTCTGTATGGATTTTTGTGAAAGTGGCTTGTGTATTCTAAATTGTCAAGCATGTGTGTGTCACTAGAGTAGTGATTTTTAATGGCAATGGTATGTATAAACTTTCTTGGCTACTTTTACGTCACTATCAACATGAATTAATTTAGAAGGAAAAATCTGTATTAACAGGCAGATATATTTAATTACTAGAAGATAACTTGAAACTAGGAAAACGATGGTAAGGGTATTGGAACTGTCATTTTACCGATTGAAAAATTTGCTGATGTTTTACTTTGTTTTGACTCTAGAAACTCTCATTTACGATAACTTATTACCAATGTATTAATTGATTTCACTTCTCAATTTTTTTAAATAGGATCACGCGCAACATAGTTTCATCATTGTTAACATCTTGAAGTAGAAATATAAATGATTACTGGTCTTTCCCCCCCTCGTCATACACAGTTTTTAACTGTTTTTTGAACTTGAAATAAATCTAAATTAAGTATTAAAGCTTAACTGACATGTGCAGAAGTTTTTTACACTATGCACTAGTGGATGTTAACTCTGTTTTCGATAGAAAAATTTGACTGAAGAATCAATAATTGTTAACGATAAAAACCAAACCCCGCCGATCCCTCCTTACTCGTCCTACGCGAGAACCCGCCATCCGCGTTTGCACACAGACAGCCGGCGGCAATCACCGCGAGCGCCGGCGGGCCGCG
Source organism: Gryllus bimaculatus (assembly GCA_017312745.1). Classification (NCBI taxonomy): domain Eukaryota; kingdom Metazoa; phylum Arthropoda; class Insecta; order Orthoptera; family Gryllidae; genus Gryllus; species Gryllus bimaculatus. The sequence goes on from BOPP01000021.1 coordinate 6,063,254, forward strand.
CATGCTTAATGACGCGCTTATGGGCAATTGGTCAATGACCAATGCCCGCGTGTACCGCGCGCTGCTCGGAAAGGCTCCGGCGCGCGCCCGGCTCCGACGCGAGGTAGAGCAGGCCCGTCCTCGCTCCCCCTCCGCCACGCCCCCGCTCCGCTGCCGGCGCCGCGCCGCGCCGCCTTCGCCCTCCCGCTCCATCCCTGCCGTGCCCCGCCCTGCCCCTCTCAAGCTCCACCGGGTTCCGCCCGCCCCGCCCCGCCCCCGCCCGCTACCGTCTCGCCCTCGCCTCGCCCGCGCCTCGCCCTCGCCCTCGCCTCGCCCTCGGCCCTCGCCGTCGCCTCGCCTTGGCCTCGCCCGCTGTTCCCGTCCCACCGCGCCCCCGCCCCTCTACAGCTTCGCCCGCCTTTTTCGCGCACTGCGAGGCGGGTCTTTTGTCTTGGGCGGCCGACGGCTAAAATTTAGTGGGCCCCGGGTCCCCGCGGCGAGTGGCCGCCCGCGC
>BOPP01000021.1:6064055-6080495 GCA_017312745.1 Gryllus bimaculatus
GCCGTACCTGCCCGTCGACCGACGGCGGCCGAGGCGCGCGCGGGCCCCGACCACCCAACAATGCCCCGCGACAGGCCCCGGGCCAGACACACGCGGCCGGGAAGTGCCACTTCGGAAATACGAACATCGGAAAGCAACATGGATAATACGAGAACGATGAGGAGAGAGGCGATAAGACACGTGGAAGTGCAGAGAAAGCCGGAACGGCAAGATGTCAGGTTAGGATAAGAGTGATTAGAAAGTTGCGAGAGAATAGGAAGATGTGATGTCAGGAAGAAATTGCTTTATATGAGAAATGGCGTGATAGGAATGCGGGAGAGCATAAATGAAAATAGTTAAAAGCAAGGCGAAGCACCAAAAGGTGAAACAAATTATTTGATAGCAGAATGATCAATTCCGGAGAACACTATGCATTAAGAAGAAAATACTGAAGCGCAAGCCAATGCGAAACCCTGAATGGTAGAGAAACAAATGGAGAATATGTCGCATAAAAGAACACCACATTGTAATTAATGGCGCAATCCTATTCCATTCACTGTAATGTTTTGAGAAAGCATCTGTAGAGGTAATATATTTGAGGTTGAAAGTTGTGGCTTGTAAACCAGAAAAAGGTTGGTAATAGCAGAAACCCTGCTCTCACGAGTATCTTAACGACAACGTAAAATAAATCACGTAAGGGAAAGGGATTTAAAACACGATCAGTCACCTTCAATAACCAGTTAGGAAATATCAGAAAGTGAATGCCCAGGGGAAAAAAACCAACAGACCGCAAACATGCAAGCAAATGACAACGAATTGTAGTACGTAGCTAATTGTATAAAATCATCACAATTAGGACCAACATATAGCTAGCAAATGGCGTTGACAGTTCACAAGGCTTCCCCCATCTCAGCGGCCAGACGAGATCTCCGAAAAGGTGCGGGAGGAGCTCGAGATCCCTGGCGCAGCGAGTCGAACAATCGATTGGAGGGCGCCGGCCCCTTTTGGCCCGCGATTAATTCATCGCCGGCTACAGATTAATTCGGCGGGTGACCCGCGACCTGTCGGGGTCGCGGCCCCCGTGGCTCGTCCCCCGCGGCGGCGCGCCGCCCCGCCGAGCACCCCCTCTCCGCCCCTCCCATCGCCTCACCACGGAGTGGAGCACTGGTCGGGCGCTGTATCTTAACCCATGCCTCTGCGTAAAAATCAATAGTAATTTCATTTATTCACTTTTGATTATATATGACGTATCCCGTTGAAAATGCTTCCAACATGAGGATGTAAAAAATAATTTACGTGGAATATTGAAATATTACAAAAACACATTAGACATATAAACAAATACTCCATTCCCATGCGTACTCAATATTCCTTTCTTACCAGTATCTTCTCCTTTTTATAGATTACAGTAATAATTTCCTATATTTGTTATTAATAAATTTTAACAATTAATTTTTAACTGTGAACATTTCTAAGTCCGAAAATTACATTTATTATATATTATTAAATTAGGGAAGCCAAAGAATAAATTCCTTTAGATTTTACCTTGCCTTAAGTTAGTTTTAGTTCGTTCTTTAAGGAAATTTATTTACTTTTGTTTTTGTTTTTACGCTGCGCAAGGAAGGACCTGTACATGCTCCACTAATAATAATAATAACAATAATAACAATAATAATAATAATAATAATAATAATAATAAATTCTAGTTACTTAAGCACGGTAGTAACATAAGGCTGTTTGTCACAAACCGTAAGAAATTCCCGCCTCCACAGGGTTTCCGTAGAGGGGAGAAAATGAATGTAAAAATTGGCCCGCGTTTGAGCTGCGCAGCGCCCGCCCTCCTGTTTATTTGCGCGCGCGGCCGAGGCTGTGCGGGAGCGTGAGGGCCGCGTGGCCGCCCGGGGCGCGCGCCGGAGAAGCCTCGAGCGGAGGAGGCGGGGACGACGGCGGAGGCGCAAGCAACAAGTGCGGCTGCATTACGCGCTGCATAATGAGAGCTAACATTTAGTAAAATTCTGAATAAAAGATTAAAAAAATATCTATTATTAGAAGAACAAAGTGGCTTCAGAAAAGAACGCTCTTGCATTGGCAATGTTTTCACTATTAAACAAATTATCGAAAACGGAAAGGAATCTAATTTAGACACACTTAGCCTTCATAGACTATGTCGAAGCTTTCGATAGACTGCTACGAAACCAATTATGGAACATCATGTATAAAAGAGGTTGTCCCGTATATTTGATACAGACAATCCGGCAAGTATATGAAAGCAACTCGTCACTAACCACTCGTATGGAAGAAAACATAACGAAATGGAAAGAGCATATACGAAGAATGAGCGATGGAAACTTCCCAAGAGAAGAAATGAAACATAGGCCCCGTGGAAGAAGAGATACAGGTCGTCCAAGAAGAAGATGGACTGAAAGGCCGGAACAGTCATCGCCCTAATTCTTAAAAGAAGAAGAAGAAGAAGAAGAAGAAGAAGAAGAAGAAGAAGAAAATAATGAGTCCTCGTTCAAATTGTTCTTGTTCAGACAGTTGGGTGAAGTTAGCTTCGCAAAAAATGTTTTCTCAGTACAATTTGTTTTTATTGCCCATTCAATTATTTTCTTTTCTCATAAAGATACTATCACTAAGCTTTGCTAAATACGATAATAATATTCTCATTTATATTTGCATTATTCGTAACTATCTCATAATTAATCAGTGTATTCATGACAATGTATACCAAACTAATATTTTTCTACAAATATTCTGAGATATGTTTCAGAAGTTAGTACTACTTTCGGTTCGGTTTGACAAAAATCTAAGATGTATAAATACGAAGTTTTCGTTACAAAATTTCTCGAGTTTTTGCTCCCCAATTATTCTTCCTAATACGTTCGAAGAGAATCTTTCTAATTGTCTAGAGTGTCAATTTTTCACATCACTTTAACTGCACACATTAATATTAATAACTGTGCCTCAAACTACTTCGTTTCGTTGGAATCGAACACAATTCTTTGTATGCTAGTGAGTTAATTTTACTAGGATATCATAATAATGCTTCGCCAGATGACGTATGGTGCTTTAACAAGCTGTCGTTATTCCCTGATTGGTTTTCTCTAGCAATTAAACCTCTTTCGAAGGAGCGTGGAACGGAATACATAAAAGTTCCTGAGGATTACGTAAGTGAACGCTTCCCAACACCACGTGTTGACTTTCGTAATAGGCTTGCCTTGTGAGCTTTACAGTTACGTGCTAAGGTTTGAGTTGGACGAAGCTATAAGAGGTGGGATGATATTTAGGTGTTCATTCTCACAGAGTTGTTGCGTATTCTTCTTTAAATTACGCAACAGATCTGTGACGTGTTGAAGGTATGTATATGACGATATAAGGGCTAACACTTGATTTTTTACGAAAAAAATCAAACATGAAAAACGCCAGAGGCAGTGTGATTTAAAGTATGCTAATTGTGGCATCATCACATCGCAAGTCGAAAATCTAGCAAATGCCTTGCTTTGAAAAATAACAAATCGAAAAGAACATTGAGTATGTTTCCGAAATTATTAGGGGTAAAAAGTTGGTCCTGTACTTAATCACGTAGACAAAAGACGAAAAACAAGCATGTGTGTGACTAATCCTCCGAAGATTAATTTGATTCGAGAACAAACTCGGGGAACGTGTTCCTTTGACGTGGAGTGGGCCCCCCTCGTGCCTGCACGGACCACAAGCCCCACTTCTCGGGGAGCTGTCTTCTTCCTTCCTTCCCAACATCCCCCAGCGACGCGGTTCCAGCAGCGCCCGCTGGAGCAGCCTCGCTTAGCAGAAGACTAACGATGAGGCACCCAGGAGACGACTTCACATTCCATAGCAAACCTCATTATTTCTGCTCTAGTGCGTGAGTTTTATTTTGTTCGCCCGTGTGATTTAATCTATTAATCTTCATCACACAGTCAGGGTGGCATCTTAAAGCCGCCTGGTATGGAAGACTAACCTGCAATGCGAGTTAAGGCGCGTAAACGAGATAAGATATCCATCACTGTGTCAATTCGTTTTATATTGTGCTGAAGTATTCCGCAACATTGAAGAAGTGTGGCAGCTACTTGAGTTGCGCCAGTTTTATTATAGATTTGCCTCCTGTTGATATTTTAATTTTTTACTCTGATCTCCTAGAATATTGCTGATGAAGAAATATAATCAACGAAACGAAGAAAGTGTTTTTTTCTTCAAAAATATCTGAACTTTTTTTTAATACGAAAACTTTTTATTTCAATATTATTATGGTTACGTTCTGTGAGTTCTGAAGTGTGTTTAATCGGTGACCTAGCAACTCTTTGAACATTTCGTATCCCGTTGTAATGTTTCGTTCTTCACCTTCGTTAATCTCGTTTCTTCACCTTCGTATATATTGCTTGGACCTTTAGAATACCCAAAAAACTATATTTCCGAAATTATCAGTATTTTCTCTTTCTTTCTTTCTATTTTTTTTCAGTTTACAGTTCTCATAATTGCTAAGCTCGTGTAAGTCACCCATTTATTTTATATTCATTGCTTTAGGTTTTCAAACAGTTCACAGAAATTCTCATCGAAGATGATATAGCAATGAATAAAAAGGGTACAGGGACTTTTACATCAAGTAGCGTGAAGCACTAACAGGCAATCTCACGACCACTAAAATTGTATGTGTTGATTACATTTTCGAATTTCGTATTCTAAAAGGTTACGCTAATGATATTTTCCCCCGAATTATAACGGACCCAAAGTGCCCTGCATAACACCACGAAACCAAGTGCATGCTCGCTGGGAGCGCCAGAGCTCGGCGCGACCCGCCCCTTCGTACGCTGGCGGCGCTGCCGGGCTGCTCTGCCCGCCACGCGCTGCGCCGCCGGAGACTAATTGTAAAGCGCCACGGCGCCTCCCGGCTCTTCTTATACGAGCCGACGCGACGCGGCGGGCGCGTAACGCTACCGCCCGCTTCCGCGCCCTTGCCCTCTCCCCCTCCCTCCACGCCTCCTCGTCGACCCGGAGCTCGCGCCGGGCCCGGGCGCGCGCCCCGAGCAGCGGCGTTCCAGGCGATTCCCGTAAGTCGTAATAATGAATTGGGTCCTGTTGCCGCTGCGTGTAATAATTTGGACGCTTTCTTAAAATTGATGGGCTCGTGTAAACTTGATGACACGGTAGGCAGGCCCCGTCGGGGATCGAGGTACTATTGACAGTAACGACATCGTCGCTTCTCATCGCTTGTCGGCCGGCAGCAGCCGCGCCGCCGCCGCCGCACCGCTCGAAGATATGGTAATAACAGTATTGTCAATAAGAAGCTCGTCTGTGGGCGTCGGGAACGCTTTGTGCGCATTTGGCTTCTGTTTAGAGACGCGTGTACACTAAGAATAGCTGTTCTTTTCCCTTATAGACTGCGCCCGAGACGTCGGAGGTTCGCCACTTACCGCTCCTTCTTTTCGTTCACGGCAGTATCTTCTCGCAGACGCTAACAAACCTTCACTTCGAAGTGGGCTCGTAACCCCTGGACATTGAGTGTCCCATTTCTCGCTTGTATATTTTCTTATCGCGAACTCGCGCACCAAACGTACCGAAATGTCTGTTGGTGTTATGTCTAGTGTATTAGACAAGAGGGCTGTAGAGGTGAAGTGTTAACTTTCGATTCTAGAAGGTAATTATCTGCGTTTGCGAGAAATAGTTGGTCATGAAGTAAAATCTATTCGACGCATTTTGGAAACCATATCCACCTTATATTTAGGTTTGAAACCGGATTAACCAATGTAATTCAGTACATTAATTCATTTTCATGGCATTGATTTGTTATCCCTAACACCTCCCTTATTAATGTTATTAATGATATACAATACAATAGTATAAGTATTGTTCTACAGTATGACACATTTTTACAACGTGGCGTACATAACAATTACATATTTTCTCATATAATTGCAATATCTTTAAACTGGTAATATTTGGCCAAAGATATTCAATTAGAAAAGGACGTGGAAGGGCGCTATTTACCCAACATAGTTTTATGCTGGTTGTAAGAATGTATTTGCTTCTTTCTCTTAAACCTATCACCAAAGTGATCTGTTGGAGCCTTTTCGCAGATAGAAGTGCAGATTTTTCCAGGTATTTTCCTCTCAAATAGCCTTCTTCCCGTCAAGCCTTGACGGGTATCTGGGAATGGTGAGCAGAATATTTGTCTTTTGGCAGTGAAACCGTTTGGGGTAATAAAACTGCTCCCTTGGAGGTTCTTCCTGGCACTGCTACCGGGTTTAGGGTGTCCGTGGGCCAACGCAGGTAGAGGCAGCTGTTGTACAGGGAAAGGCTAAAAGATGCGGTGGTAATAACGGCAACAGGGATTTTGCTGACAGGACACTCGGAGACGTTGCCAAACGTCCCTTCGGAGTTTCCTTGACGCAATGGGATGGGGTTCAACGACTCCGTGGCAAAGGAAACGCTCTAGCGGCTGCACGCAAAAACGTTATTAACGAATTCGAAAAAATCACAAAATATATCGGTAAAGAGTATTAAATGAAATTTTTCCCAAAGACTTGGTTGTCCCGATCGGGGCATTTCGGATCGGTTTTTTTCGTTTCTTAAACGTAAAAGGTTAATTCTATCGAAAAATAGCACAATAGAGTATTATGAATATGGTGAAACAAGTATGAATGATGTGTGAATGTAGAGAAAAAATCTCACCTATCTAATAAGAACAATTTCTCCAGTAATTAGTTAAGAACTCATTTCAGTGTCAGTTAGGAATGACAAAGTGCAGGTAATTTAAGTTAAGCATTAGAATATTAAACTTAGTTATTTAGATAAAGCCCCTCCTCTAGCTGCTTAAGCAGCAGGGCAGCAGCTTAATGTAGTCATTCAATAGAAAATAAATTCCCATGACCACAGGGTTACTGTGGAAGGGGACAAAAAATAACAGAATAGTATAAAACATGTAAATAGTTTCACCGTAATATTATCCTAAAAAACGTACTTATACATACATATAATACTCATCCTGGCAACTACTAAATAAAACCAAAAGTATTTATCTAAAAGAAAATAAAGTTGGGAAAAATAACATCTCAATGAAAATAATCAGATGGGCAGCGCCTTTCCCTTCTTGTAGCCTAAATATCGTACCCTTCAACTGATCATCCATCCCCTTAAGAAGTTAAATTTATTAAACCATTCCATCCAATTCGTTTCCACTCAAACAATCTCGCAGTAAAAGCACGCTACAGCCGTCTTTCCGAAGGGTTATAGCTTCTTTCGTCGTCCCGGGTGCCGGCAGCAGTCGGTCGAATCCTGCACGGCCGGCGTGAATGGCGAAGCGCGCAGAACAGCCGAGGCTTGGAGCCTTTATCAGTTCCACGCGCAGCACCGCACACCGCACATCGCTGCAGAGCGCTGACCTACGCGCGCTGAACGCGCAAATAAACAGACGCGCAGCAGGCAGGCAGGCAGGCAGCACGACTGCACTCGCACGCGCACGAGGATGCAGTCGCCGCGGTGCACGGCCAAAATGGCGTTGAAACACCTACGCCCATGGTCGATTTGATCCATTCGATTATTTAGTAAACTCGGTGGCTGCCAAAGAAATCTTGTGGATATATGGATTGGTGAAGAGAGTGAAACCATATGAATTGGTGACAAGAAGAAATCGTCCAAAATGAAAATGTACACTAAATACGGATTCTATATTTAGGGTAAATACATTTTTATCGAGAAAGATTTCTTCTTTTTACCTTCCCATGTTGATTATTTAGTGGTTCTGCGCGCGTCAACTGGTAAGTTTATTAGTTCCGTTAGTGTAGTCCATGTTTTATCCCGAGAGAAGATGGAACGTAAGATCCGGAGTGACCTACACTTGGGCATAGGGGGTTTCCCCCTCCAGGAATCTCCTCCAGAGAAGCCGGATGTACTAAGCTCCCGACATATGTGATAACATAATTGTCTTAAATGTAATTGTAGATGTCGGTGTAGGGGGAAGAAGAGACAAGTAATAGGAAAGAAATGTCACGTGACCCATTTTTATTATACTAGAAGTTCACCTGGTATTGATGGAGAAACCCCATAAAACTATTAATCATAGCAGCCAGCCACTACAATTCTCCTCCAGCCAGCAGCTATAATATCATTCGACCAAAAAATTGCGCGGAAAATTTGCCACCGTTTGATCTCTAGGACCTACCGATCAGAGGCACTGCATCGTCAGCGGATGATGTCACTGAGCCACCTCAGCAGATGTAGATATGGATTAATTGTGCTTCTTGCAAGGACAAATCAATATTTTTCCAGAAAAAAGATTGGTGTCCCAACATGTTATGTATTCTAGAGCAGGAAAATCTAAGCGTGATGTAATGGGAGAAGAGAGGTGAAGTCATCTGGTAATACTGGTAATCAATGTTAACTAGTTGCCTGCAGCAACAAAAATAATGCGGTCGAGTCTTTAGCAAATATGGTTCTGGAGCAGCAAAAATTAGCTGTTTTGCAACGGAACTCATAAAAACGGAAGCTTCTCTCTTCCTCATCGCATGATGTCAGCAGTGACACACTGACTAAACACTGAATGTAGTCATAATATCAGGTATGAAAAAGAGGGAATAAATGTAATTCAATATTTGCCTTTTTCAGTCAAAATCGAAACTATTGCATTCTTTTGTATATTTTTCCAGTAATTTTAAGAAGCTAACGATACTATTGACGCCTCTCACCAGACTCCAGACCAGAGACTCCTTAGTTGTCCATAAATGTATGTAAAATGATGGGGAGACTCCTTAGGTGTCCACAAATATATTTGAAATTTGTAAATAGATAATAAATGACGTGCAATGCACGTCGTCTCCTCCATCTCCTCCTGAGCAATGCGACCGAGTTAGATGGTAAAGCGTGAGGCAGAGTCTGTACACGCGTGCGCTCGTGTGCGGCCACCTTTAAACCGGAGGCTTCATAGAACGGCCGCCGGGAGCGCGTTTGGGCCCTTTCAAGTGGCGCAGCGTTTCCGTCGCCGTCGCGTCTTTCGGCCGCCGCTGGGGAAACAACGGAGCGTCTGCGGCGCCGGCAGCTTTCTCTCGGCGCGGCGGGCGCCGTCGCAGCTGGCGCTCGCCGCCCGCGGGAAGCGGCGTGTCTCCCGCCGACTGCGTGGACGCGTGGGTTTGCGAAACGCCAACACCCCGCGAGCGACTTCTCAGAACGAGACTGTTGTACCGTCGCCTGAATTTCCTGCGTGCGTTTCCCTTATAATCCACTTCGTGCGAGATGTCGCCTGTTCACGCCGTTTTATACTACTTGATGAATGCTTTCAACAGTTTTTTTTTCACGATACGCGATACACTAATGTGACTAAACGTTTAATGAAGCATTTTCTGATATTAATAACATTACTAACTCCACGAAAGTGTCAAACCATACCGTGCTTTATCAACCATCAATCACATATTCATCTATATGCGAGTCTATATTACTTCAATTCTGTGAGCTATTTTTTTCCTTAAATTATTTTTGGTGAATAAAAAATATATGTATTACCACTACCGTTCATTTTGATAGGCAAATATTGCACGCCTTCGTATTTCCTAAGTACAGAAACTATTGGCAGCTTCGAATGATGTGCACGTAATGTATTTACTGCCTCTAGATAGAAAGTATCATTCGAAAAACAGGAGCTGTAGTAATCTCATGTGATTTGTAACAGTCGGCTTTGAGTCGAGTCTTTGAGAATACCGGTAAAGGTTAGCAGATGATCGCCATCGTCTTCTGAAACGATTTCTCTTGGCTCCTAGAAGAGTGATCATTCAACATGGTGATTTCATCTCCTTTTATTTCATCGATAAGTCACTTTGAAATACAGTGCCTTGTATTGAATAACAATATCAGAGTCAATGAAAATCATTCTGTGAACTTTCACGTACACGCTACAGGGTTTGATATGCGAATAAAATAATACAGCCATCTATAAGCGCACATACGTATTTTGAAGCATAAAAAAGGAGTCGGTTATTAAGTTTATTAACTACAGAAATTACTTATGGCAAGTAGAAATACTAACCGAATAAGATACTTTTACTCTTATTGGAAATGAATATGTTGAATGTAATTGTTAATATCGTGTTGACATTCAGGCATGTGCGTATCGCTCATACTGCATTGCAAGAATTATGGAAAAGGCAACTTTCAGCAATACGTTTAAACCCTGTAATTCGTTAATCATGGGCCTTCGTTCATTTCGCACAAATTTCTACAAAAATAAATATTACAAAATACGGTATAAGAAACGTGACATGTATGTCACGAATGTGCAAACCACTTGAGAAGGAACACTTGTTTTATTCATTCTCTTTTTGCCCCTCGCAGAAGATCTTCACTCGTTAACTAAACGAGGCGGGTAATCTCTCATTTGACATTCTCCGCTCGTCCGACTGTTTGACATCGCGAGACGGACAGTGTCAGAAGAACAAGGAGATAAAAATCGTCCAAATTAGCGCGCAAGTTATTTACGGCTGTTGCCGCCGAAGTTGTTGCTCACCCTGACTTAAAAGGGTTCGAGGTAACGGACAGGCCTCTACTCGATTTCAGATTATTTAATTCCGTATAGACCGAGTTGATGAGTACTTAAATTGCACACACACGTTTCTGAGACTCGAGGTCAGTTACTGGATCGTCCAGACTTAATGGAGTTCTCTTTCATGATATTATCCTAATGCAAATGCTGAACCAATAGATTTCTATTTTTTTAAATATCCTGATATCTCTCCTTCTAGACTTTGCAGCAATAATCTATTTGCACTTAAATAGCCACCCATTTAATATTATTCATTGCATGTTCATTTTTCTTAATTACTTTTTATCGAAATTTATTTTCCAGAAACCATGTGTATGAGTGCACAAAAATTTAAAAATGTGAAATATATAATTTTTAAATAGAGGAATTATTAAAGGCAGTTTCCCACTATGTTGTACTATTTTGTTCAGTGATACAGAACATTATAACTACAAAGTGGAAATTAAACTTATTATAAGCTTCGACATACCGAAAAAATAAATGGATGCTGATCGTGAGTGGAGAATAAATGAAATTCGTGATTTAAAGGACGTCAAGTTTTTCGTGTCCGAACCATTGAAGGTATGTAGCATTTACACTAACCTACAATATGTGATTGCATGTGGATCAGTAAAAAACAAAGGATCTGTGAAACAAAGGTAGTATTTGCGAATTCTTAATGACAAATATTTAGAGCGCCAGTCCGCTAACTTGGAACGGCAACGCATGTAGAGTCACTATGTTTTTCAACCTAACGACCTTCAAATTGCCAACAAAAAACGCAAACATTTGGTTTCTCCGGGGACACTTGTTGCTTTCCGGACCTCCGATGCTTATTCGATATGTTCTTAATTAAAGAGAAAAACTATACGATGTTAGCATGTTGAGGACCCATCGTTCGGTCGTGAAGATGGGTAAGAGGACGGAATAGGGAAGGATCGCGCTTAAAGGATCGTGGACTTAAAAGTAAAAAATTCTGATGTACAGATAATTAAATCTGTGAAATCAACGAATTTGAAGAATTGTGTTCGAATTATCGTTGACCCACCGTGTCAGATACCGAAGTTCCTCATATTGCGGATTCTGACATTCCACCGTATCGGATGCAGAGACGGGCCGTCGCAGCTAATACGGAGTGTAGGCAGGCCCGACACGACGAGCGGGTCCTTTCACGCAGGTCACGTCGGCGAAGGCGCATGCTGATGCCCCACTTTGGAAAACAAACACTCGTTTCATTATGTAAAAAAGCGCCGCGCTCCTGGAAAACTGTTTAACACTAAATTATCGCGCGGAATGCGACAAGGCGACCGCCGCCGCCGCCGTCTCGGCCCGAATTCCTCGGCGGCGCTGCCCTCGTCCTCGCCCCTGTCCCCGTCCTCGTCTTCGTCCTCAACCCTCCTGCGCGCGCTGCCGATTCCACGCCCTCATTTTCCCGCCTGTCCTCAGCTGCCGTCGGGGGCTGCTCGCTCGAGGAAGTGAGGCTGGGGATGCTATGATGCAAACAGTTGCGGTCGTCGTGTTTGGAGTTCAATTTGCGGTTGTTAGTACGTTGGTAGTACGTTGCTTATTTCATCAAATATGTTATGATAGTGAAAAAAGTAAGAATAACTCCCTGCGAAATCTCAAAATATTAGCATTGTCTACAAATGGCTTTCTTTCGAAACGTGTGTTCTTTGCTGCAAAGCATACTAATTGGTGTTTCAAAAAGATAAATACATGTTTTCCTTCGTTGATCGATAGTAATTGCATATCATACGTTCCAAGGGTTGGAATTGTAAGTACTGCACTGCAGACATGTGAGGAAAAAATCAGTTAGATATAATATTGCCGCAGAATGGGAAGGGTGCGACACGTACTCGTATACAAAGATTTTGTTGTTCATTCTTTGGTATTGTATACATTGTTGGTTTGAATTTTCGAAATACACAAAAAAATTGTATTGTGAAAAAGATGCAACTTGATACAATACACCTAGAACCAATGCAGTTATTTTATTTGACAACTAACAAATTTACTAATTTTAGTATCAAATTAATTAATCATCCATTACTTCAATTAACACATTCTTCCTTTTGTTTTCTATAATATTTCATTAATTCTGGAAGAATACTGGAATTACCAGTATTTCTCATCCTGCTTGAGTAGTTGAACCAAGAGGATGTTCCTTTGTAGCATCGAGAACAGAATCACCTGTACCCGTTCTCTGCGCACACGAGCAAGTAAAAAATACCCCTGTATCAGCGCGCGCGTGGGCGGGCGAAGGAGGAGGCGCGTGCGTGGGTGTGTGCGGCTGGCGGCGCCCTTCATGTGAGCGCAGCCGCCGCGGAGGTGGCGCCCTCACTTAGCGCCCTGCGATACGCCGCGCCGCGCCCTACCCCACACCACCCCACTTCACCACTCGCACCGCGCCCCGCACACAAATGCCTCTCCACGCCTCACCCCGCTCCTCCTCACCCCGCCTCGTCCCGTCTTGCCCGTCCCGCCACATGCCCCTCGCCCCGCCACGCCCCACCCGCGCCCCGCGCCGCCGCGTCTGGCGCCTATCGCCGCTTGCGCCTATCGCCTCCCCGGTGTGGCGTCATACGAGTGTAATCGAACAGACGAGAGTGGTTTGTAAAACAGTAGATTTATTAACAATCTAGACGTAGTTCTCGAGTTATACACCTACCCTACTCACACTAACAAATAAATTTAGAACCCTACTACAAGGAAGAGACTTTTAAACGAACGGCTACCCACCACCGCAACCATACCCACCGATGATTCTCCCTGTATCGAACAGCCGCTCTACTTTGAGACCATGACTATATCTTGCGTCTGTCCGTCAAATTCACGACACATGAAGCATAGCATGGTCCCGCCTCGCCCCTAGTGCACGCACACACAGACACGCGCTCCACCTGTCGCCGACGTCGCTCAGCACCAGAAGAGACTGGGCATTGTTCTCCGGGCCTTATATATGCCCTTTTTGGCGCTACCCGCGCCCCCATTTGCTCCTGGCCCAAAGCCGCTCTGGGCCCGCTAGTCCACGGAAAGTCCCGAAGTGCGTCATTCTCCGCCCTTTGTTATTACCTCGCGGTGCTCCCCGATTTTCACGTGGTTGTCTGTTTTGCGCGCGGCGCGTCGCTACACCGGCCTCCAGCAGGTGCAGGCGCCGCACCGCGCGCCTCGGTCTCCGAGGTTGTTTCGGGAGCGAGGTTGTTTCGGGAGCGGGGCTCTCCGGTTATCGGCGCACTCAGATAGCTGCTGGCTGGTAAGTGGATGGATGTGCACGCGCGTCACTATGGGCGGGACGGCTCTGCTACTCTGTGCTCGTCCGTTTCCAAGTTCGTTTTCTGTACGGCAAGCAAAGTAATTGAAGCTCATGCCAAATACATGCTGCTTGAAAATGCACAATGCAATTAAAACTTAGGCTTCCTAGTTTAGAAATAAACTATATTTCAATTTAAATTCAATCATGTTCAATAGAATGTGATGTTTTATTGCTTTTTACTTATTTTTGACCCACTTGTTTATTATTTACACTCATTACTTACTTCTTTGGGTCTCAAATTATTCATTTACAACAAGAAAAAATATTTTTGTAAGAATCGAATTAAACTCTCAGAGCAAATTCATTGCAAACCATCAGAAACGGCATTCCGAAGAAATACAACTTGCCTGAAATTTATAACACGGTAAGTAAAGAGAAGTTCAGCACATGAAGGAGAGGATACCAAATGCATTACGCCACAAAGCGTCTTGTTGCGTTTCTCCAGATAAGAGTATGTAAACGGAAGAAATCCCGGGACAACCCAAAGTAGCTTCTTGTTATCGGTATCGGCGTTGGAAATACCTTCCAAGAACCCTTGAATGGCAGCAAGAGGATGCGGATATTCTAGTCAACCTGTGCCGCAACGTTCCTGAGTTTTTGTTCGTCACTTCCAGGTGAATGCAAGGCCGTCCATGCGGCAATAATTTCTTCGCCCGTCACCGCACGTGCGCGACATACGCATACAATAGACTTTAAAATGAGTGAAAGCAACAAAAATTGCAGTTTTGGAGTTGTGCCAATTCAGCATAAATAAGTGGTTCAGACGAGGACGTTTGAGTTATACCTCTAGGAAACAGCGTTACACGTTGAACAAGGTAATGTTTGCAATTACTTAGGAGCATTTGTGATGAAAAATTCATTCGCCTGTTTTTCATTTGGACATCTACATTTCGACGTACATTTTTATCTTACACTAAAATAAAGCAATTTTGAAACTTTTAGTATTTTCATACTCTTGTTTTCAAACGTCTGACAGACAACTCGCATTTGAAATTAGATTACAACTTATCCTATTTTTAATCTGCAAAGGTAGGGTTCCTATCAAGAACGTTTTATTTTCTCCATTACCGGCTCAGTTACAAATACCAGTTCTTACAAACGCCGTTTTCGTAAGGTGTATCTGAACCAATGCGACGAGCATTCTATATCGCGAGGCCAAACCAAAGACGAACAATAGAGAAGTGCGCAAATATGGGGAAAGAAGGAAATCGCGGCGCAGACATTGTTCCAGCTAGCCGGGACGGGGGGGGGGCGGTGCGGGTCGGATCGGGTTAACGCGCGCCCATCTACGTCGCAACGCGGCTGCGCTCATCGCCAGGCGCCCATTGTCTCGCCAGCGAAATGAGACGGCGCCGCGACAGGCCGCCCGAGACAGACAGACGTCTTCCGAGAGTCCATCACCTTTAGCATTCCTGCGTTTGCTTAAGGTCAATTCCGTAATGGATATTTTTAATCCTGTCCTCCAAATGGATACAACTCAACGAATCAATATTTTTGCACGCATTTGCATTTATTACAGTTTGCCTACACCTTGTGTACATAAATACGTGGATTAATGTTTGTGGATATGTGATTATGTCCATCTAAAAGGAATGTTGATGCTGGAAAGAGAGGCAGTGGATGTGCGAGTGCTCGGAGAGGACTCCGAATCCTATCAGATCATGCACATCGACTGGTAGTTGAACCCCGTTTTCCAGGGTGAAAAGCTATCACTCTAACTGATAAATTACATGTTGCTCCATTTTACGAGTATTGATAAACTATTGTTACACAATTTAGAGGCAAAACGAAATGAAACGAAAAAAAAATATGGCTTTGCAAATGTAATTAAACAACTTTTGCACGAAATAACTCTGTGTCAGCATACGACGTGCAATATTTTTAAAATGGTTACATTTCTAATAAATCAATACATAAGTCCAGATTAATAACTAATTGTCTTAGACATTAGGTATATTCCCCATTAGAAAAGAGTCTTAATTGACCCGTAAATTTCGTCACATCCCAAAACAATATACCTTCTTCTCATTCATAAACATGGTCTATTTACCTGAATTCTGATTTTTAATAATCTTGAAAACTCATTTGACTAAAGGGGAATTTTCAAACTTAAATACGAGTTATTTTGACACGTGATACAGGCAACCAGCAAAGTATTTCACACAAATTACGCTCCGATAACCAAATGGTTCATGTCTCGCAAAGGGAATCCGCAACATCGCAATCTTCTCAGGAACCCTCATTCTCGACCACCACCGCTGCGCATGTTACCTTTATTATACACAGTCGTTAGCCTTTTGGCCATGGGATGAGTGGTTTTGATAGATGGGTAATAACCGGCATCAGCATGATTTGAATGACGATAGAGTAATGGTAGAATGAGATGCCAGGTTCGGAAGAACGCCAAGGAAACCTTCCGCACCTCGGCTTCAACTCTCACAAACTCCCGCGAATCGACCGCGACTTGCACCCCGGTACCTCGAGGTGGAAGGTTAGCGGTCTCCCCACTACACCTCGGATCCCCTCAACAGCGCCAAGCAGGGATGTGTCCCTTGTGAGTGAGAGGCGTCTTTAGCCGGCATACCAAAAGGGTCGCCACCATAACCACCACCACCACCACCACCAC